>JABAKD010000002.1:15150128-15325128 GCA_012845835.1 Undaria pinnatifida | reverse complement strand
CGCTGTAAAATTGTGCAATCGTATTGATTTACGCCCCCGTCACAGTGCCGTGATCACTGCTTTTACAGACATCAAACCACTTCAAGATACGGAAGTTATTATTGAGCCGCGCATACTCTCGGAAAATGAGATGTCTTGCGACAATCGTCCGGTCGAATTTGAGCGAGTTATCGTAGCTCGCACCCTCACCACGTGGCTAGCAGCAGATGGATCAGTTGCCGTTCAAATAGCTAATCCATCGTCCGAGTCTCTTGCCCTCCACGCAGGATTAGAGATTGGGAAATTGTCGAGTGTTGCCGTCGTGTCTCCTGCTCAGCTGCATGTGCATGCTGTAGCAGCAACACCTAATACCCCGACCGAAATTGCAGCAGCACGTGCTGAAATTATTGCGCCACTATCCAGAGCATTTGTAGACTCTACTTTCACCGTTGAACAGCAGTCAGCAATCCTGGATTTATGTGCAAAATACCGTCCTGTCTTATCGTTATCACGAGCGGAGTTGGGTAAGTGCAATACTGCCGAAGCAACGTTTCCCCTTCCCGCTCATACCAAACCTGTGAGCCGTCGTCCGTATAGAGCTAATCCGCGCACTGAAGCCGTTATCAACAAGTGTGTTCAGGACATGCTCAACGATGATATAATAGAGGAGCGCTCTAGCCCATGGGGATCTCCCGTCACCATCGTGGCTCGCAAGGATGGTCAACCTCGTTTCTGTGTTGATTATAGAAGTACAATCAACAAACACCTTATCCGCAAGACCTGGCCGATGGCTAATCTCGAGGATAACATTGACATGGTCGGAGGCGCCAAATTTATCAGTGTCGCTGACGTCCAAAGCGCTTATTGGCAGATTCCCGTTCACCCTGATCATGTCGAGACTACAGCATTTGTCACTAATTCTGGCAAGTACTGTTATAAACGTATGCCGTTTGGTGTTTGTAATGCCCCGTGGCTTTTCACAGAAATGGCTCATAAAACGTTGGGCCATATTCCCGAGTTGCTTATTTATATGGATGATCTCTGCGTTTTGTCCACAACCTGGGAAAATCATTTGAAATCGTTAGAAAGCATGTTTGCAGCGTTGCAAGCAGCTGGTCTCACCCTGAAGCCGTCTAAACTAGCGTTTGGTCCTAAATCGGTTGCATATTTAGGCCATGTTATTTCTGCTGAAGGGGTTGCAGTTGGGAAAGATCGTATCAAAGCTATTCAAGAGCTACCTACTCCCACCTGCATCAAAGATCTTCGTTCCGTTTTAGGGGTGATGAATTTTGTGCGTCGTTTTGTGCCGAATTTCGCCGAAGTAACCGCACCACTCGTTGATCTCACCCGTAAAGAGTTTGCAACTAGATCACGCTTTAAGAAAGCCTGGGGGAAAACGCAAGATACCGCGTTCGCTCACATCAAACGTTTACTGGTGTCAGCCCCAGTCTTGAAATTCCCTGATTATGAGCGTGAATTTATTGTGCATGTAGATGCCAGTGAGATAGGAGTTGGCGCTTTTCTTGCTCAGCCGTCGAAAAATGACGACTCGAAATCTGATCTTGACATTATCGCGTATTTTAGTCAACGATTCAAACATGGGCAACGCCATTACTCTGCGTCAATGAAAGAGTGTTGTGGAGTCGTACTTACACTCGCTCACTGGAGACCGTATTTATTTGGGAAACATTTTACGGTGATCACTGATCATCAAGCATTGACCCACCTATACTACATGCAGGATACGTCCAATATGCTTACTCGTTGGGCTATTGCGTTGCAAAACTTTGATTTCACCGTTAAACACGTCGCGGGAAAATTAAATGTAGTACCCGACGCGCTGTCTCGATTGTTTGGTGAAGTGGAAGAAGAACCGTTACCGCAAGAACCAGCCCTTGCGTCTATCTGTCGAAACGTTCCGAGCGATAGACCGTATCGTGCACCTGGGCCTCGCGACTTCCAAGTATCTTCACAAAACCTCGAAGACGTAGACCTTGTACAGAATGATAGCGAATTGTTTGCTAGTGCAGTGTCTCTGTTTCCGTTGCTTGACCCAGAAAAATTACTGGAAGAACAACGTGCTGAGTTCGGTCCGTATATCGAATACGTAAAAGCACCTGTTACCGTACCCGTCCCAGATGGTGAAACCAAAAACAGCATGAGTCATTATTTTTTGAACGAAGAAATATTATTCCGGTCGTATTTGCCGGGTTATCTGCGCAAACGCAGTTCGTTCCGTGACCAACTCGTCGTGCCCACCGCTTTACGGAAATTAATCGTCCACTCGTGTCATGACCTACCGGCGTCTGGAGGTCATCTAGCTTTTAAAGCTACGTTCGATAAAATCCGAGATCGTTATTGGTGGCCTACTATGTCGAAAGACGTAGCAAAGCACATTAAATGCTGTTCATCATGCCAACACCGTAAGACGTCACACCGTCCTCCGAAATTACCTGTTGGTCATCGTCCTGTTTCCCGTCCGTTTCAATGTGTGGCTATCGATTTAGTAGAGTACAAATCGTCGTCGAATAACTCGAAGTATGTAATGTCCGTGATAGACCACTTGACTCGTTTTCTCGTTTTAGTTGCGATTAGTGACAAGACAGCTGCCACAATCGCTCGCGTTCTTGTAGAACGTGTTTTCTCCGTTTTCTCAGCTCCTGAAACCTTACACAGTGACCTCGGGTGTGAGTTCGAAAACGAGCTTGTTAAAGAATTGCAATCCGTATTTGGGTTCAAAAAGACGCGCACGTCAGCGTATCGTCCACAAGGCAATTCAGTGTTAGAGCGTGTGCATAGTACAATGCATAATATGTTGGCGATGTACGTAAACGTCAAATACGACAATTGGGCAGAATTGTTACCGTTTATTCAGCTTGCCCATAATACCGCCTACAACAAGACGCTCGAGGAAACCCCTCATTTTTTAATGTTCGGCCGTAGAGCTTCGTTACCCGTTGACATTATTCTCGGCGTCCCGTGTACGTCTGGTTCTGGAACCCGACAGGATTATTCCCGTCGCACCGTTGAAAATCTGCAACTCGCGTACGAAATTGCCCGTCGCAATTTACAGGAGCGTGCCGACAAGCAGTCAGAATCTAATGAGAAATTGTCGATTCCGCAATATCAGCCCGGAGACCAAGTGTTAGTACACCGTCCCTATACCGTTGCTGATGGACCTAACCCCAAACTAATTAGTCCCTGGCGTGGTCCCTATACTGTGCGTTCACAGTTATCACCAGTAATTTACCGTGTTGCGAGAGATGGTGAACTTGCGGAAACATCTGTTCATTTAGGTCGTATTAAGGCATACCATAATGACGCGTCTAGTTCCGTACCGGATTTTACCGCACTCGATGATTTGTTCCTAGGAACTACGTTACCGGTACCTGATCTAGACGGCTCTGTGCTTACCGAGCACATCGGCCCGTATACTATTGAAGCTATCGAAGGTCACAAGCGTGGGCCTGGTAAAGCCTCACTGACGAATTTTCAGTATCATTTTCTCGTCAAAGATAAGCCGTCCAATTTAGGCATTTGGAGACACGTCAACGTTGTGCCTCAATGCCATGAGATGATCAGAGCGTATCGTTCAAGGATTCTAGCTGAAGATCCACACGCTTTTGATCCTCCCAAAAGTACAAAGAGTAAACGAGACGTCGTTGCTCAGTCGTCCTGATACAAGCCCCAGTACCACCCTCCGTCCTTCTGGGAGTCCTTAGTCATCAGTATCGTTGCACCACCCCCACTATTTTTGTTTCCCCGGCCGGGTTTCGTTCGTCAATAGTGAGTCGTTGACACATGAGCCGCAACACTCATGAGTCCTTTTCGTTTTTCGGTGGTTGCTTGGGCGTATTTTGTGGAGTAGTGCCCACGTATTGAGTCATGGTTGGATACTCGATTGCTGCTGCCCAACAGCTGAGGTCCTGGTTTTATACCAATAGTGGATGTTTGTTTTCGTTTGTTTCTTCGTGTGGAAGTACCTCACGCGAAAAGATAGCCTTTTTCTCGTGAATAAAGTGCTATAGATTTAGAGACGTACACGGTTCAGAGACACTACTGCACATTGGGGTAGTAAGTGTTAGTGTGGGGGGCGTTCAACCAGTAGTTACGCAAGGGTGTGCATATACGAGCAGTATACACTCGGGCGTCATTGTTGGGTTAGTTGAGAAATTGTAGCTGTGTACAGTGTGCATATACTTGAAGTATACATTGGGCGCAGTGAGGTTAATCAATTAATGAACATCGTTTTTTTTTTCTGTATGAGATATTGGAGGCTCCTGGGTGCATTCGTAATGCATTCTCCAGTGTCAGAATCGTGTGTTGGATTGACTACAGAGTTACAGTTGAGCGCGTGAGCTGTATACTCCTAAGTAACAGAATCCACATATGGAATATTCCCCGGTCGTATCCCGTGTTACCGTGCGACCTGCACACAGTCAACCGTTAATTGACTGGCAGGAAGTCTCGTCATTATGCAGATTTATCTGTGTACTGATTACGTTTGTCAGCCACCATCGTTCGCTGACCCGTGGTCATGATCTTGCCGTCCTATCGATTATGCCTTTTTCGATACTTGAGACATGCCACCTTATCGTTAACCATGCACCCGCAGTCCGTCATACTGCGCCGTCATCGTTACATCCACACTATCGTCAAGTCATGCAGACTTTTATCGTCTTGATCGATCAATCGTTTACCGTGTTGCATACTCTGCATGCATCGTTTTCTGGCAAATCGTTGTTCAGCACATTTGTAAACTCATCATTAAGTGTGTACCAAGCCCTGCAGGCAACCGTCTCATACACACATCGTTTATGTTGAGGAATGTCCTGATTATTGCCAAAGGTACTATCGTCCGTTATAAAAGGTTGATTTTTATCGTCGAGTACGTCATTTCGGGACCGGATAACCGTTCTGGTGAAGAATGAAGGTACATACCACTGGTAGTTCATAGTGTGTGACTGACATCTTTAGTAAAATTCGATTATGCTCATACAAGCCCGTGGTTCTAACTGCGCAGGGGATGACATGATTAGAAAATGAACAAGTGCAATACACACAGTGACTACCACAGTACAACACAATACTCTGATTTATTAGAGAACCTGAGAACCTGTCTCCTCTTTAAATGTTCGAAAGCTGTGCTGGGTTCTCCAGTATGTAGCGTTCAAACATTGGGGGGCGATATGGGTCACAGGTACATTTTCTACCGTTACGTAGACAGATCTTCTCGTGAAGATTTGTATGAACGGTAGCCGTTCCAGAAGTATTGAATATCGTGTCTTGTTGTACTAAAAGTGGTCGTGGAGTCTCCGTAGATTCTGATGACAGAGAGGCGGGTAATTACGTCTCCCGCTGACAAGTAATCTCTGTCGACTCTCTGTTTTGCCTGCGAAGCACCTTTCGTTGCCTCAAGGCACTTCTATCGTTACCGTCGCTTGGTTCGCCGTCGAACCATGCTCCAACCTGGCGTGTCCTTCACGCTACGAAGAACAAGAAGAGAAGTGGTTGCAAGTTGCGAGTCGAACCTGGGATACCCCAATCCCTCAATAATAATAATAATAATAATAATAATAATAATAAATGGCCTTAGAAGTAGGAACGGTGCTCCGTCTGGAAAGGGATGCATGGTCAATGGTCAAATGACTAAGGCAAGCAGCAAATGTCTACCCCCCCTGTAACAAAGGGGGCCCCGCGGGAGGCGCCGACGGGGTACCTACCCACCATTGGCGCCTCCTGGGGAACCCGCTGAAGCGCTTGAGGCATACCCTGTATAGCCGAAAGCTCAAATTAAATTTAAGCTGTTCAGCTGCATTTTACTCTCGAAGAACATGAGAAAACCGTATTGATAAAGCCTTCAGGCTGTTCTAAAAACCCAAGCTGTCGAATAGCTGGCATCACGGCAACTGACTGTAATGTTTTCTAATGTATTACAGTATGTTGTAATACCTAGCAAACTAGTACGAATGCCTGGCATGGTCGACGACTCATAGTCCTAGTACCTTTATTACACATTTGTTGTTTGCCAGGTATATGGTACGTATGGGAAAAGAGCGAACCCGCTTAAAACGATCAGGACCCCTACGTTAGCCCCCATGAAGCCATCAGGCAACAGAGTTGAGCTCTTGTTTGTTTTTCAATGGCATGGACTGAACAGAATCGCAGTTGGTCTGTAGTCAATAGTTGGTGGTAGGCGGTTACCTCTCTGGTTGGCTGCTTACTTACCGCCCTTTCTTCACTCTTAAGCCTATTAAGTCCTTTGGCATGGACACTATTTCATGTCAAGACTGTCGATAGTTGGGAAATATGATACACCATTGCTTGCACCATTCGACTAACCCTTCGGGGCTTGTGGGGCGATATTGATTATAGTAAAAGCGACGATATTGATGTTCACAACCGGCTACGAAGAGCGTATAGCAGTCTATGCGAGATACCACTGGAGGACTGTCACCGCCGTGCTGCACGCGTGGGGTGTGTGGCACAGCTCAGCTCCTCACGTTGCAGTTCGGTTACGTCCCCTATATCCCTCCACACATACGCATACATACGCACACATACCCGTACACACCCTTCATATCCCTTTTATCCCTACATACCCCAGCTGCCCGGGTTCTTGTTTCGGTGGTCGGTCGATCGATGCTGTCTGTAGCAGTCATGCGGTAGTGGTCATGCCATCATGCTGTAGCAGTCACGCTGCAGTTGTCATGCCATGCTGTTGTTGTGGTCCTGCTGTATGTAGCAGCCATGCTGTGGTCATGCTGTAGTCACTACTGTAGTTGTGACTTTGTTTCGAAATTTTTCCCCCTGTAGAGTAAGTAAGGCCCTATCATAACATCATAACATCATACCTATCATAACATCATACCTATCATAACACCATACCTATCATAACATCATACCTATCATAACATCATATCTATCATAACATCATACCTATCATAACATCATACCTATCATAACATCATACCTATCATAACATCATACCATCATAACATCATAACGGATTAACACCAACAACAAAGCCATAAACGCTGCAAGGGGGACAAAGAGGGGGAAACGCATCAAAATGAACGACGATTATCACGATTTTTGACGATCATTATGATGACTGACGATGATTACAACGTCGGCCAAACCAAGCAGTCCGGACTAGTGGCTACCGAGATAGGCGCCGTGTCCGAAGCGCAACGTTGAATTTGAGAACATTTTGCGATGTGCGTCACACGCGGAGCATGGTGGTAGTTGTACTGTTGCAAGCTGCAAGCACTTGCTATTAAGCACTTGCTATTAAGCACTTGCTATTATATGAATGCACGGATGATCAGGCCGCACTTTTGGTTTGCACTTTTGGTCGTTCATCCTGGATCCCCCACCAAACCAAAGAGCTTACACTGTCGCTTACACTGTCAATCAAGATTACTTGTTTGCGCTTTCCAAATTATTTCGGGTAGGAACTAAAATAATGTAATAACACGATTCACGATTAAAAACTTCAAAAAGCCAAGAACAAGGCCAACCAACTCGCCAAAACGTTAGGTTAGGAATAAAAAGAAATGGTGCGAGGAAAGCATATTTCCAATCTCTACTGTAATTTATGATTGTTTGTGGGTTGGGTTGGCCTTGGATTGTGACGCTCGACGGTTTTAACACTATTACTAGTATAATATGTGTTCCGACCCAACTCCTACTCGAGCAAAGTTAGTATTAATATTGTACTTGGTACTTGGCAAAGAATCCATTAGTATTACGGTGGGGCACGCGGTGTAAGATGGTCTTGAGATGGTCCATACTAAGAGAAGACGGATTACAGTGCCGTCAAATCCGCTTGTCACGACTTGTGACGCCTACCAGGTATACTAAAACCTACATGGTTGAGACGCCTTTTATCAAATCTACTGGTGCGTGATATCATACCCAGTCTAAGATAAGAGTGATAGGAGCGATAAGCGTGATACGAGTGGTAAGTGTAATAAGAGAAACAACACTGGCCTGTTCCGAGGGGCTCTTAAATCTCTTCTAAGGGGTACGGTATCGTAATGTAGCGCCAAACGCCACTAACCCTTTTCATTCTTGGGAGTAAAGCGGCAAACGCCACTATAATAACCCTTATGGGACTCGAGGAGTTAAGGTTGCTCACACCGTATCATATCATATCATGTCATACTTTCAACAACAGATCATACTTACACCAGATCATACTTGCACCAGTACAGCTCCGCCATATACACGAGGTAGCCTGGGCTGCTGGGATATGCGATGACACCTTAAGATTTGTATAGCATTGAGTTAGACGGCAACCGCGATGCACATTATTAGTCGAAGTGCTGCACGCTTATATAGGCTATATCGACGGGTGGTATTATCGTAAATGTCGAGTGATGTTTTTGGTCGCTTTGCTTGGGTCCAACAGAGTGAACTCACTACCTATAACATACCGGTACAGTATAAGGTCCCTCTATGGTGCTGTGTCAATGTATGCCGAGGGGGGTGTAGGGTTGTCGGTGTTGGGGAGCGTTGTGCCCATGGTTCCAGTGTATTTATTCATCCCTCCTCATGGCTCGCTGACCAGACAAAACATGCTGGCAATACTCTATTTATAGAAGGACTCTATCGGTCGTACTCACAGCTGACGTTTTTCAATTTTTATAGAAATGACTCTAAAAGACAGCAGCACATGGCAGGGCAGGTAAAGCAGCAGTGAACGGTGAGGGGTTTCCTGCCTGGCCCATCACCGTCACCTACATTATCGCCCCCTCTCTGATGGCCTTGACGTGAGTGTGACATCTACCATCACCTGGTTTCACCTGGAATCTGTGGACTACCTGTTATTCATCTACGGACGGCACTCCATAACATTAGGCCACCCTGAATAGTAATATTAATAGTAATAATGGTCGTAGATGCAATTGACATGTCAATCAAAGGATGTCAACAAAACATCCAGAAAATAAATAGGAGGTGGAAGATGCGGCCATTCGAAACAAACTTAAATGAGGCTATAGATTCCCCCACACCGTGTAATAGTCAGGCTAAGACGTCTCATTGCAAGGTATCCCGCACACCGTATACTGCGCATGTCATTGCCAGTGTTGATGGTAATCCTGAGCGAATGGTATTATAGTTACTTATAGTACGCGTACTATTAATAGTTCCTGGTTGACCCGGCGCCAAAAATAGAGAATAGAAACACAGGACACCCTTTCGAGATGGCTCAAGCCAATTTTGCTTGGTTAAACAGTTGGTTTTTGGGAATACGACATACTACCTGGACACCGCCTCCTTTTGTTACTTGGGGAATGGTGAACATTTTCTTTGGTTTCTTCCTTGACTTTTTTTTTTTGTAGTTGCACGAAGCTTTCATCATACCAGAGGTCCCAGCCTGATGACCTCAGTTTGGCTCATCACATCATTAGCTCAGCTCCGCGCAGCAGCGCCCAGCTGCGCTAGCTCAGCAGCGCAGCGCCGTGCAGTGCCATTCCCTGGCGTGCCCTGGCGTTTCCTTCCGTGTGTGGTGCGGTACTGTGCGGTGCTGCGGGGTGTTGTGCGGTGCTGTGCCGTGCTGTGCCGTGGAGAGTGCGTTGATGTTCTTACTCTCATTTTGTTGAATCACAATAAAAATTCACCCCCAGCTCAGCTCAGAAACATGTAGCTCACAGCAGCGCAGCGCCATGCGGTGCCGTACCTTGCCCTGAGGTGCGGTGCTGTTTCATACTGCGCTGTGCTTTATTTCGGACATACGGCAGTACCAGGTATATGATGCGAAGTACCAGGTACCGTTATGTACGTGTTTTTGTACTCTTCGTTTAACTTTTTTCAAAATTGATTGTCCTCTCTCGGTCCCTATGCCCCCCCCCCCCGCGCAAATTACACCCGCACTGCCGATCAGAATGTGACACCGCCAACAAGCACACAGCACAGTGCACAGCACAGGGCAACTATTAATAGCTCTGCACAACCCGCTCTTGGCATTATCAAGTCGCTAGTTGCACCAAATCATGGGCCTCTTCTTTCTGCCCCCTTTACATGCAGTTGCATTCTTCCTTGTGCGAGCGAAGCGGCGCGGAGCGGAGCCCTTGTATTTCTCACCATTAATATGATTAAATCATATTGCGTCCCTCCGCAAAAAAACAAAAAATCTAACCCCTCCATTTTTTGGAGGGGGGCTAACTGCTTTAATTTATACTTATCAATAGTGCTGAGTCTGTGGCTATATGTCTCCTGTAAAAACCAACTTGAGCAGCAGTAGTACTGCACCCTAAGCGCAATATGAACAAGGTTATTCCATCAAACGTGGAAGGCAGGATACTGGTATAATATATAATCATACACTTCAATATGCTTTTAGGTTTCGGAGAGGGATAGGAGGGGTACGATATGGCTCGCCCGCCATGGTTGTTGTCCTAGTATACCAGGGTACACTGCATAATATTATAGACGTCCACGTGAAACCGTAACGTGCCAGGCAGCAGTCTTTCGTTATTGCCTTAACTATTTTCCGCGGGATTGCGGACGACATCGCGCCTTCCATGAGGTGACAATAGCAAGCGTCTTACCGTTTTCTTAACCCTCCTCCCTGTCGTATTGTTCCCTTGCTACTCTCTTGTCTCTTGTTGCCCTTCCATTACCCAGGGCGATGACCAGCGAGGAAATCAGACTCTTCGTCGCCTGCGTTTTAGTGGGCGCAATCAATGGCGCCCTCTTCTTCATTGCCGGCGTAACCTTGCTGAGACTGCTCCGGGCGGGAGCAAGAGATGCCCACAGCAGCCCGCGACGTCGGCTGCTGGCGCTAGACGATGGCGGGGACAGGCACAGGTCGAGCACGATGGTGTCGCTGCTTGGTGCTTTTCGACCGTGGACAACCCAGAAGGCATTGCTGGTGATGCTCACGCTCGCGACAGGCCGTGAGTGATATAGTCACACCCGTGTTGTGCTCTTGTGACGTGTATTTTCTGGTGATGCTTACGTTGTTAACGACTGCCCGTGAGTGATGTAGTCACACTGCTCTTGTGCTTAGGATACCTAACCTTGCGCCCCATCCCTAACCCTAGGTTGGCCCTAACTCTACCCCTGTACGTTATTGTATTAAAAGGGTGCTATGAACCCTAACCCTACGTTAACATTACCTTATCCTTAACCCTTAAGGTTAGTATGGCCCTATCCCTTCCCCTAGCTTCGTGTAGTCCAAACCCCAACCCTCGGTTAGCCTGACGCTCGCTGCACTTGGTGCTATGGTGTCTCATGACCGTCGCATAAGAGACACACCCACACCTACACCCCTGTACTTTAGAGCCCGGGGCCCACATCGTCTTGCTCCCGGCTTGGTAGATTGACCCAACTCGATGGCACAGAAAGACAGAGAGACAGAGTGGATTATTATTGCATGCATGATCGGTGCAGCTCCTTTGGTCTCTACGGTTACCTGTTATGGTTCATAAAACCTACATGCCTGCGCATATCAAGGCAAACTCATGCATGCCAGTGTGTCTATCCCCAGACGCCACAGCACCCCGCCAAAGGAATCAACAGGCCCGAAGGGACGACTCGCTGCATTTCCGGCCATTTGGTTGCCATTTGGTTGCTAGAACGGAATACATGTTGTCTGGGGGTTTCTGGATTTTCCATCGCGGTATCGTCGATGATGAGCTCGTTTTTCACGCTTTCGCAATACTGATGTGGCCGAAGGGCGTCAACGAACACCTTGCTGAATGACTTGCCCGCAGCAGACTTCCAGTTGCCTCACTTATTTCTGTCATCTTTGAAGACGTGCCAGCAGTTTGCGTCGGTGATGGCATTCCGAGTCTCTACCCACGTGGACAAGGCGTGATTGTATACCTCAAATGCGTTATGTGGAGGTGTTTCATTTGCAACTGCAACCTGTAGGCGGTAGTGCATGGCCACTGCACTGACGCTGCTGCGAGGCCGTACTGCAGAGCGTAGAAAGTCCAAAAGTTCGGCACCGGACGGAACGCGGGTGGTGGGTAATTTACTCAGATGGCAAATGGTAGCGAGCGTGTTTTCGGACATACATGTTCGCATCGCTATACCCTCGCCTACGGCCGTGGTACTTGTCTGAAACTCACCCCACGAACGGATGAATTCGCTGCAGTCCTCCGGTGTGGACCCCGTCAAACGTGGGAGGGGGTTGCTTCGGTGCTATGCTGCGCAAGGCTTGTATCATGGACCCATGCATGGCCTGTAGCATAGCCACCATTTCCGTGTGAATATTATCAATTTCTCACCAACACCCGAGGTTGCCGTAGGCCCTGCGTCCGCCTGGCTGGCGACGCCCCGACGCCCTTGATCGGCGCGATCCTCGTGATGCCGGTCCGCCCATATAATGCGTGTTTGTCGTCATCTGGGTGACGCGAATCGACGCTACGGCTTCGCGTGCCTCCGGTCCTAAAGCCGCCACGATAATGCCCTCTTCTTGCTGAATCCGGCATGGTACCTTCTCGGATTATGGACGATGCGGCTGGATTAGGAATGTATGCTTCATCGGAGTGTAGATGGTGCGGCGGGGTTAGGAATTTGTATCTTTGTACCCGGTTCGTGTACGAGTACGTGTTTTGCTTTTTTGTTTCGCAGAGCGACCGGGATATTCCCAGGTCGGTATGCCCAGCTTGGTGGTGGGTCAGCGCCTGAACCACCACCTTTGCTTCACGCGGGGGAAGATGCTCGTGGCTGCGGCTCTTTCCTAACAGGGTATCGGGACTGGATCATCCAGGCCACCTCTGGTTTCTTCACTCGGCTGGAGACTTCCTTCAGGCCACGGCACTCCTTTCGTACTGAGTCACGGACTTCGTGAATTCGATCGAATCATGGTATCTCGCGACCCTCGCATAAGAGACACACCCACACCTACACCCTTGTACTTCGCAAGAGGCCGGGGCCGACATCGTCTTGCTCCCGGCTTGGTAGATAGACCCAACTCGATAACACAAAAAGACAGAGACAGAGTAGATTGTTAGTGCATACATGATCGGCGCAGCTCCTTTGGTCTCCACGGTTACATGTTGCGGTACGTACACACCTGCGCATATCATGTCAACATGCCGGTGTGTTTGTCCCCAGACGCCACAATACGAAGGAAGCCAAGCAGCACGCTCAACAAAAAGTACATGCACACAGCGTGTGTGCATGGGAGAGGGCGACCGTAGCTGCGCCGTTTTCTGTTTGAGACACTATTGGGACACTGTTGAGACACTACTGAGACACTATTGGGACGCTGTTAAGACACAAATAACCGTTTCGACCTAAAACTCTAGAAGTGCCATGTGCGATGTTGTCGACTGTCTCGTAGTAGGCACAAAGAACGTGCAGCATTACGGTTATCAGCATGCTATGCGCGAATCGTGTGGACATGATATATTAATAGATATAAACTCGTCTGGCGGGTCGGTCGCTAGCCGAGCCCTTCCCCGGACTTTTCGCTAGCAAGCGACCGTGAGTGGCCAGCACCAGGTACTTTTCGTCGAAGCAGCTGTTAGCTTCTAACTTTTGGGGAGTAGCTTTCAGCACTGTCAGTTGTTAGACCACAGGTGGAGGCGGTGACGGTGACGTCAGTTTAGTGCGTCAACAAGTAGTTAGGCTAGGTCGTCAGCAACAATTTTTGTCAGCATAACAGCATGCCACACATCAGTAGGAGGGGGAAAGCTGTTGTTGCTCTGCTCTGCATGCCTCTGCTGCCGCTGTTGTCGCTACTACTGCTGCCCTGCTGCTACACTACTCTCTGTAGCTGACCGTTGGTTGGCTGTAGCTGACCACTGGTTGGCCGTGGTGCGCGGTGTGCGGGTGTGGTTACTCTGTGTTCCATGCGTACTGGGATATCTTCGAACAACGCCAGACAACATCTCGCAGGAAGAAAACAGCATGGGGGCACGCGGAACGGTCCTGCTCTGGTCGTTTCTTCCCTGCCTGCCTGCTTGCCTGCTGCTGCTGCTTAAAACTACTGCTGCTCTCCTACTGCGTACGGCGCTGTCTTAGGCTTTTCAACTCGCCAAACGCTTTGGCGTGACGTTTGGGCCAGTATTCTGGTTCAAAATCTCCAGTGATTGTGCGTTGCGTAGTCTATTCTGGATGGGCAAAGGGAAGCTAGGCAGGGGTACTCGACAACATGAGAAAGCGACACCACACTCCTTATGTCAGAATTAGCTCCTAACAAGCAGTTGGGGCTAGTTTTCTGCACACACGTAAGTATGATATTTTTCGTACTTTTGGTACGCACGGCTGAAAAAAACATTTTGTTCGGCTTGTTCTTCCCAAAAACACACGAAGACTGTTTGGTTCTGCTTGCTCCTGCTGGTGATACTTTGAATGTTGTTATTGTTTCTTTCTCCGCCGTTTGAAGTGTATGTGCTACGACCATGGCTGTACAAGAGTGATCGGTTGTTGTGTGCTACTTCATTGTGTGATTAAAATGCATCCATACATCGTTTTATAACAGGCTCGGGACGATAGAATACCCTCCTTCTCGCTGCGTATAAAAATAAGCAAAGAAAAAAAAACGGTAGTACGCGTTGTTTTTACTCGAAAAGTGATGATTTGCTGCCGTGCGTGCGTGTTTTTGTGCGGGGAAACATAACATCACGTGGTATTAATGCCGTTATATTATTTTCTTTTTTTTTCCGCACTACTATTATGCTATTCAAGACACCACCACCATGGATTGTAGAGCTGCCATACATATTTTGTTCGCGTGAAGAGCTCCAGTCGTGTTACTTCACCCGCATTACAAAGAGCACAAAAGAGTGACACCATATACAACCGGCACTTTTCGCTCTCTTTCTCTTGCATCACCCTCTTCTGGTCTGATTTTCTTTTCTTAGTCGTCTGCTTTACCGTTCCCTTCTGCGTTATTATGTGATTTTTGATTCTACGCTTACTTTACATTCCTCTACCCAGCATTCCCCTCCGTGTATTTCACCTCCGAAGGGAAAACTTGTACTTCGAAGTATTAATAGATATAAACTCGTCTGGCGTGGTCGGTCGCTAGCCGAGCCCTTCCCCGGACTTTTCGCTAGCAAACGACCGTGAGTGGCCAGCACCAGGTACTTTTCGTCGAAGCAGCTGTTAGCTTCTAACTTTTGGGGAGTAGCTTTCAGGACGTCAGTTTGTTAGACCACAGGTGGAGGCGGTGACGTCAGTTTAGTGCGTCAACAAGTAGTGAGGATAGGTCGTCAGCAACAATTTTTGTCAGCCATAGCAGCTTGCCACACATCAGAAGAAGGGGGAAAGCTGTTGTTGCTCTAGTCTGCTTGCCTCTGCTGCCACTGTGCTGTTGCTACTACTGCTGCTGCTGCTACACGACTATCTGTAGCTGACCGTCGCATGGCTGTAGCTGACCACTGGTTGGCCGTGGTGCGGGGTGTGCGGTTGTGCTTACTCTGTGTTCCATGCTTACTGGGATACCTTCGAACAACGCCAGACAACATCTCGCAGGAAGAAAACAGCATGGGGGCACGCGGAACGGTCCTGCTCTGGTCGTTTCTTCCCTGCCTGCTTGCCTGCTGCTGCTGCTGCTTAAAACTACTGCTGCTCTTCCACTGCGGCCGCTGTCCTATAATAGGCTCTTTCAGCGTTTGGGCCAGTATTCTGGCTCAAAATCTCCAGTGATTGTGCGTTGCGTAGTCTATTCTGAATGGGCCAGGGGAAGCTAGGCAGGTGTATACTCGACAACACGAGAAAGCGACACCACACTCCTCATGTCAGAACAAGCAGTTGGGGCTGGATTTCTGCACATACGTAAGTATGATATTTTCGTACTTCTGATACGTACGACCGAAAAAAGAATGTTCGGCTGGTTTTTCCAAAAAACGCACGAGGATTGTTTGCCGCTGTTTGCTCCTTCTGCTGATGATATTTCACTGTATCGTTTTTTTCGTGTTTCTTTCTCCGCCATTTGAAGTGTACGCTCTACGACCGTATTGGTGGCTGTACAAAAGTGCACCTGATCGGTTGTGTGCTACTATCATTATGTGAACAAAATGTATTCATACATGACAGGGTCGGGACGATAGACCACTCTTCTCGCTACGTAAACAAGAGCAAAGTGCACGCACAAAAAAACGGTACGAGTACGTGTTGTTTTTACTCGAAAAGTGATTATTTGCTGACGTGCGTGTGTGTGTTTTTTTGTGCGGGGAAACGCAGCATCACGTACATAGCATTAATAGTGCCGGTGTGTGCCAGCCCAATACACCGGCACTACTATAATGCTATAATTTAAGACAACACCACTATTCATAGTACAGAGCTGCCATACATATTTTGTTTGCATAAGGAGCTCCAGTCGCTGCTTTTGCCGGCATTACAAAGAGGACAGAGCAGTGGCAACCGGCACTTTTCGTTCTCTTTCTCTCGCGTCACCCTTTTGGTCTTGTTTTCTTTACCGAATCGTCTGCTTTACCGTTCCCTTCTAAGTCATGTGCTTTTAGGTTGTACGCTCACTTTTTGTTTTTCTGCCTAGCATTCCCCTCCTTATATTTCACCTCCGGAGGGAGAACTTGTAGCTATTATATGACCCTGCGCTTCGGACCAACCCCCTACCCTAGTATACTAGTATACTAGTATACTACTACTAATAGTATGCTGGTATGTAGACCGGGCTGCTTCGTGTGGGCGATTATTTTGTCGTGTAATCGTCATCATACGCTTTCGACGTGTTTTGTCCCGTTGGAAGTCCCAATAACCGAGTCAAGTCCCGATAGCCCCTTCGGGACCCAGGTACAGCGACAAAGCGACAACGTAAATGAGACGTGAGACGTGTTTCATCTACCAGTATGGCGTCAACGCGCCATACAAATAGTGCCATGTCGTGTCATGTAGTAACATGTAGTGTCACGCAGTGCACGTGTCGTGTATTGTTTGTTCAAGTACTCCGTCTGCGACGCCCTTGTCTCCGTAGCCCGACCTGCTTGTAATCGTACAGTCGCCACTCACTTTCTTTGGACGTTTTTGCCCCCAAAAGGAGCTAATAGCTGGACCTGCTGCCCAAACACGCCACGGCAAAGGAAAACCCCGAGCCCCCTTCCCCAAACCGTAATCCGCCCTGCCCCCTTACGCAGTGCGCGTGGCCTGGGTGGTGATTGCCTTCTTGGCGTGGGGCACATACGCAGACGTCATCTCTTCCACTGCAATCAATCTCCGCTCGGCTTTCTACTCGATCGACGTGATTCTTGCTGCGGCTGCGTTTACCCTCTACGCTGTCGTGGCACGATTTTGGGCGGACTTGGCCTACGCTGCGAGGCAGGGCACGGGCACGTCGCGTCCCATCGGAGGAGGCGACGAGTACAGGTACGCCCGGTTTAAGAGAGATTGAAGAGCCCCTCGGAACAAGCAACTTGTTACTGAATACCGTTCTTGTCGCTCTTATCGCTGTTATCACTCTTATCACTCGTATCACTCCTACCATTCCTATCTTCGTACCTCTCTTGTCACTCTTCTCTCCCTACCGCTCTACCCTGAGATTGGGTATCGTATATATGTTAGCGTTTGCGTGACAAGGCGTGGCGAGGCGATCAGCGAGTTGGCATACATCTTAAGTCCGTTTTCGAGTACCCCGGTTGGATATGGGATATTGTATGGTATTGTATAATGTGGTATTCTATTGTGCGGTATCGTGCTGCTTCCAAGTATATGGTATATGGTATAGAACGGTATGGTGTTGTATGGTATGGTGAGCGCAGTTAGGGCCCTTGGTATTGTTGGTGTTGTTGGTCATGCTGTATGGACCGTATGGAGCGTTTCGTGACACTAGTGCCGTTGGGCATCCGTTGCTCATGCTATGTTGACCATAGCTTGATGTTATAATCGAAGTATCACACGCAGCTTGCAAAGCAGAGTTTTGATCAAAATCCTTTTTGGTCGATTTCACACACACAGCTCAAGTGTATTTTTTCATTTTTTCAAGGGCAGACGACAGAAAGCGGTATGCCGCAACCATTCCACGCCACCGTGCGGTACAGCAGAATACACCTAGATTTTTTACCCCGATCCGCGACGTTGATTGGTCAACTCAGCCTCGTACCGGTTTTTGACACCAACTCCTTGCGATACATCGTACCGGGGCTTTTCAGTTGGCCGTCACCGTTTTCTGACGTGACCATACCGCTTTCTGTCCGAAAATATACCATGCGGACCGACTTTGCCCGAGGCTCTTCACGGCGCATAGCTTTTCAACTTCCGACCGAATCTCAGCCATGGACGCCACGGCATGTAGCATGCATAGATCTGCGCGCTTTCATATTTCGGATCCCTTCAGAGCGAACATTGCAACACCCCTTCGGCACACATCGCGAACCGCTGCTCAGCCATACATAGCTCGCATACCCCACGTACACGTATGAATGCATGGAGGGGAAAAGGCTGGGGCAAAGGGACAAAGAGGGAGTGACAGTCCCGTTAAACGCAGGCCACTCTCTTGCCCCACACATGCACCCCATGACGTCCGCCTTGCGCGTTCGCACACCGCATTCTGTTAAAATCCACACATGTAGAGGACGCCACCACTTACACTTGGTAGTTAAGAACTTGGGCTCATTTGATATGCCCGGAAAAAAACCTATAATACACTACCCATACACTAAACCCTGTAAAAAGATGCCACACACAAGAATAAGAATAAGAAGCGAGCCTAGGGCAAAGAAATAGGTTATTGATTGAGTGGTGGCGCCATCTGTAGTCATACACTGCTGGTTATTTACGAAACAACGGCTTTCGACTGTTGAAATGTGGACCTTGAAAAAGTCGGGAGTGTATTACATGTCGTAGTCTTGTACAAAGCCTTCTACATGTAGTCGTAGTCGTAGTCATAGTCGTAGTCATAGTCATGGTCATAGCCTTGTACATGGTATTATTGTCGTAGTCGTAGTCATAGTGCTACCCACCTCCTCGGGTGTGGTAATGGGGTGCATGTGTGGGCCAAGAGAGTGGCCTGCGTTTAGCGGGACTGTCACTCCCTCTTTGTCCCTTTGCCCCAGCCTTCTCCCCTCCATGCATTCATACGTGTACGTGGGGTATGCGAGCTATGTATGGCTGAGCAGCGGTTCGCGATGTGTGCCGAAGGGGTGTTGCAATGTTCGCTCTGAAGGGATCCGAAATATGAAAGCGCGCAGATCTATGCATGCTACATGCCGTGGCGTCCATGGCTGAGATTCGGTCGGAAGTTGAAAAGCTATGCGCCGTGAAGAGCCTCGGGCAAAGTCGGTCCGCATGGTATATTTTCGGACAGAAAGCGGTATGGTCACGTCAGAAAACGGTGACGGCCGAGCTGAAAAGCCCCGGTACGATGTATCGCAAGGAGTTGGTGTCAAAAACCGGTACGAGGCTGAGTTGACCAATCAGCGTCGCGGATCGGGGTAAAAAATCTAGGTGTATTCTGCTGTACCGCACGGTGGCGTGAAATGGTTGCGGCATACCGCTTTCTGTCGTCTATCCTTTTTAAAGTACATACATAAGTGCTTTAAACGGACTGGCCACGGTGTGCGTGGCACTGCTGCCCTTTCGCTAACCCTAATCCTAAGGCTTCATGCCCGACCAAGAACTGTCCGATGTGGAGTGCATGTGACATATCATGTGACGTATCATCTGACTTGTCCTATGTGACTTATCATGTGACTTATTGCTACCGCTTCCACTCTGTTCGCCCGGCCGACTGCACGCCTTAACCTTGGTATTGATATATATATTGATGTTCATGTTGATACTTTCATTTTTGTTTATCTTGCTGATTTTTATTATTTATAGTTACCTGTTTGTCTTTACGCTCATCTTTTGTCTTTGTCGTTGTTGTTTTTTTCTTGGTGCTGATCTTGATGCTGATGTTGATCTTGATATTGATATTGATCCCCCAGGCCCCGAGGAAGAACGCCGTTGATTTTGAAGATCGCACCAGCCGTGCAGCGGTCGTCGAGCCTCATCGTGTTCGTCGCTGCTATTATCGTGACGCTGCTGCAGTATCTCGTGTGGAAAGATGGAGGTGAGGTGTCATTATAGTATTTTGTCACACATGCCATACTTGACGCAATTCACTCATACCTTTTGTCCCGTAAGTTGGTAAGGTGTGGTAGGGCACGATGATCGCGACCACCTCCGAGATGACGTGTGTGGCGCATGGCTTCGCATAACAAGGAAAGCCAGGCTAACGCGCCAGCCGTGGGTCGTTTTGCTTTTTTGTTGGTGCAGCTCGGTACTCCTGACTCCTGACAAATCCTATTGGCGTTTCTTCATACCGCCCAATAGCCTTCAGTGCCCGTCATGCTGTCCTGCGGCAGTAAAGCCATACATTAGTAGTAGTATTAGTAGTATTAGTAGTAGTATCAGTGGTATTAGTATTAGTAGTATTAGTAGTATAGGGTCCCCCCAGTAGAGCGGTGGTGTGGTATAGAGTATAGAGAACAACATAACCGCGTTGTTGGGGGAAGCCGCCGTATTCATTCCAGTTTCTGAGTGCATTGCCCTGTTGCCAATCGCGCTAAGCAATGATGACCGCCTTGTATCGGGATACCGCCTTACTGGGGAACCCTTACTGTACTCTACTGTACTGGATATACATGAATACGCGGGTCGTAGGGGAGGGAGGCAAATGTTTTTTCGGCTGTGACCGACCAGTCGAACCACTCTCAGCCCTTCCGTCAGCAATCTATACGGTATAGTCCGGGGGTCAGTTTGGAGGGGCTCAGACTAGATGGGATTTTGGTTGCCGTGGGACTAGGGTGCCAGACAGGAGTAGGGTGGTTGACGGGGCCATGAAGAAGATCGTGCCATACGATGGCCATAGCAATCAGAACAGTAGAACCCACAATATACACAAAAACCTACTGGTACATACGAAGTATTATATATTCCCCCCTTTTTACTACTCCTAAGCATGTTTGCATGTTGATTACATTACTACCACAGTATGTTCATTGCTTTGTTGGTCACTGGTCACTGGTCACTGTCTTCCCCCCTAACAGTAGTAGCAACACTCGACGAAAAAACTTGGAGTATGTAGAACAACCGTTTCCTGGCGTGCAGTACATCGTTGTGGGTTTTATCCTCCGGCAGATGAGTACTCGTAGAAATAAGGGTTAAACTCACCGTACTTGCACATATTTTGGTGTAATATGCGACATGTGTCGGGTCAATTTAACCACTGTATGTTGCATTTCACAATGTGTGTCGTGTCAAGCTAACTGCCTTGCATTGACAACACAGCGCTACCCGGCGCGCCCTCCGCACGTGCTAACTGCTCCCCCTTTTCGTTGACTGCCATGGCAGATGATGTTGTGAATAGTTGGACAGCGTTTGTGGAAGCCGGGGTATACATCGTGGCTGCCACCCTCATGATTACGTCTGCTCACTACGCGGTCGTTGAATTAAGGTGTGTATTGTTGACTTGACAGTAATTCAGAATTAACTAAAGTGATATAGAAGGAGAGTGTTGTTCACTTACAGTATTGGAGAATTAAGGCAGTGTACTACGTAAGATTAGTGTAGAAATATAGTAGTAATGACGTACGGCAGTGTAGAATTAAGGCCAGACCTAAGTGTAGTGGCCTTCTGGTTGTTTGGAGGCGTGTACATACCGGGGTATTGCCGCCCTGATGATTAGGTCTGCTCACTACGCCGTCGCTGAATTAAGACATGTTCACCTGTACGGTATACATTGGTGTTTAAGTATTTACATTTATTTTAGGTAATGTAGGAGTGAGGATGCGCAGAATTAAAATGTAATGTAGGATTAAGGTCATGTAGTATTAAGGAGACGTAGAAATAAGGGCATATGCTGCAGAAGTAAGGGGATGTGGAAATAAGAAATTGTACCAGTAGACTTGAGGTAGCGCAGTGTTAAGATTATGTTAAATTCGAGTAATGTAGAAATAAGGTGATCGAGGAATAAGGCACACAGAATTGAAGTTGTGTAGGATGGAGGTATGTACAATTCACGTGACGAAGAATTATGGCCATGCTGAGTTAAGGCAATGTGAAATTAAGGTAACGTGGGATTAAGCGCTTGTAGTTCTAACGTGGTGTACATGTAAAATTGTTATGTGAGTCATGTGACGGCGATGGATCTGTTACCGTTCGCTTACTGCAGGTATGTCACTGTGCGTGATTGCTCTACTAGTGGTTGGTGTACTAGTGACTGCTCTTCGTTTGTAACGACCACGGACGGCATTTGCAGTAGACACTACTGCAAGTAGAGACAGAACAGAGAAAAGTTGGTGAAAAATATTACATGGCATAACTTTCTGGCCCTTCCCCCCCCCACATGAGTAGAAACCGAGCAGAGATACATTCGTGAAATGTATGCTATGGCATGGGCTGCTGACCTCCAGATGGCCCTCCCCCCCCCCACGTGTGTTTTGAAGTTTTTCGTCTGTTGTGCTTAGCCCTAACCATAACCCCAACCTTGACCTGTTGTACTATGCTGCTATGCCTACCCCCAACTTCAACCTTAATCGGCACAGGCTGGTTCCAATCGAGCTGCCTACTCGCCGACGCCGGGTCTGCCACGTGGGGGCGGTGACAGGGTCTGTTGCCGTGTGCCTGTTTGCTCGAGCTATCGTACTCATCATGCTGGCCGGACACGACATCACCGTCGACGATTATGTAAGCCTAACCCTAACCCGATACCGCCGCAGGAGATTATGTCATATTATGCCATCTATTAAACCTAACCCTAGCCTTGCCCCCATATAACCTGAGAACATCATGTGAGCCTAGCCCTAATCTTCAGCCCTAACCTTGTGAGCCTAGCCCATTTCACCATACAAGATATCACCATACAAGATATCACCATACAAGATATCACAAACAAGATATCACCATACAAGATATCAGCATACAAGATATCAGCATACAAGATATCACCATACAAGATATCACCATACAATATATCACAAACAAGATATCACCATACAACATATCTAAGAATACAAGGGCTCCGCATGGGTAGGGCAGGGCAGCACTTCGACTTGTTCGATTCAATATTCGATGCAGATTAAAAAACCGATACCACACAACACATAGTCTACACATGTAGAATGTAAAGTAATGACAAGAGATCGATATAGACTAACGGTGGACTACTTGCCTCTTCTGCCGTTTCTTGCGTGAACCCGATTCCGACCTTCATCATATTTCGATCGGATAAATCCGAGCCCACGCAGACTGACCCTCTCGTCTGGCCACGAAGACGTTTCGAGTGCGTTTCATGATGTTTTGTCTCAACCAAGCATCCAGGGCCAGCAAGGGGGTGGCCATGTATGCTGCATGTTCTGCACGTAGCCACTGAGAGGCGCGCACTGGGCCAGCCTCTGCTACACCATGCATGATAGTATCTAGATACCAGGCTCGCAGATCGACTGTCTGTGTGTATAGTCTGATCGTGGAGAGACTTGCTGACGGTCTTCTAGGCGTGAAACACGGTGCCGCTGCCTTCGTCATTCAATTCCTCGAATGGCATTACAATGCTGCTACTTGTTGCTATCTGGTAGATAGAGTAGTAGTACTACGCGATAGCACTGCACTAAGAATTTAGCAGTTGAGGATTTCGGGCTCGAGTTTGAAACAACAAAAAAACGCATATTTTACCTGGTATGGCGTTTTTGTCTGACCGCTGGTCGCTCATTGGCCGGAGATCGTACATAAAATAACCGTCATCTGGGGACGATAGGGTCTCATCCCAGGATCATAATTCATCCACATATACATATACAACTCCGACATCCCGGGAATGAACACGGATATCACCAGGATTGATACCTCCCCCCACAGTGTGGAAATAATCCCCAACCCTACCGACCGGCCGATCTCTGATTGGCTGGGGGTCGTATAATATCGAGCCAGCTCCACCCAGGGACGATAGGGTCCCATCCCAGGTCCGGTCATTCTATATCTCTAGAAGTTAGACAAACCGAGAAATAAAGCCGAGTTCTCCCGGGTCATCACCGCTCCTTACGATGTGGAAACCCCAACTCCGTTGGCTAAAATCGCTAATTGGTTCGAGCTCCACAGCGCCGTCTAGGGGAATAAAGGCCCATCAATGGGGGGCATTTCCGTCGCACACGGGGAAGATAGGGTCCCATCCCCGATTCATGAATCCCCCGAATCTCTACAGCTCCAAAAACGCGGGAACAATAACGATGACCTACCGTGTCGACACTACTCTGCACGACGTGGAACCCCAACCGTATTCACTTACCGCTGATTAGCTGGGGCTTGGACATAAGGGCAGCGCCACATTGGGAGGATATAGAGCCCTGTGCCCGTTTCAGAAATCCTGACAAACCGGAGACAATAACCGATTTCTCCCGCGGGTCGACACAGCCCCGCATGATGGTGCGACAATACTCTATTTACATTGGCTTATCTTTGATTGGCTGTGCAGCTCGTAGAGCCAGATACATCCGGGGAGAAGATAGACCAGCAAACGGGCGGGGGGCGTTCCGACGCACCCGATGAGAACAGGGCTTCACCGCAGTTCCAGAAATCCTTCCATACCCCATCAACTCCAACATACCGGGGACGAAAACCGACTTCTCCCGGGTCGACACTACACCGCACGGTGTGGAAGCTTAGCTAGCTGAGGTTCGTATACAACGCCAGCACCACAGAACAGGGTCCAACCCTGGTTCAGAAATCCTTCAAGGCATTTTCAACCAGAAAAAAATGGGGCAACTCGCTCTACTGCTGAATTTTTATTCGGATACCCCAACCCCGCGGTACGCGGACATTTCATATGACCCCCTGCCTCGATACCACCCCGCACAGTGTAGCCCAACCTTGGATTGATTGGCTCGGCCGGGGTTCGTGGATAAAGAAAACCACCACTCACTAAGAAGTTCAGCAAGTTCAATGACTATCATCTCATACTGGCCTGTGATTAGAGACGTTGTACATGGACCACTTGCACAATACAGCAGTCAGTCCAGATCGAGTCGATGGGTGCAACTTGCTTGGGTATCGTGTTATTACAGAAACAGTAATACACTTCACTTCTTGTATTTTTCTCATCCCATTTATTGTGATGCTCGCACTACTCTCGCCCTCCCAGTAGTATAACTCAGATCCGGGGTCATATAGCGGACTCCCCTCCCCCCTCCCCGCTATGGTACATGCCCTAATTTTTACCGCGAGAAGAATTCAGCATTTTCATCCCTTCACGATTCGCGTCGAATTGTACCTACCCACGCTGCTTGGCGATTTCAGCACTTAGTTGATCCTTTTTCCCCCCATTTATTTCTGCAAATAAATAAAGCCAACAAAGCTCACAACGGTGGTTATTTAACTCAAGGACCAACGCTAGTATTAATAGTAGTAGTATTCGAGTCTAACCCCAGTAGACCACCGGGGCGACCGGCTCTATATTACTCACTGCCCCGGTGGCGTATCAGGTTATCCTCGAGCCTGGTATAGGTCAGCTTCGTGAGTTCGGATCAGTGCGTACTCGTATAATTTTTCGTGGGACTTTTTCTTGTGCACTAATTGACTTGCGGAAAGCCTTTAAAGCGTGAGTTAGCAGCACTCAATGAACAATCGACGATCAGTGGGTGCTGAACCCTATGCGCCAAAAAAAATGAAGGCAATAATCGAGGGGGGGAAGGGAAGGACGACACCTGTGACCACGGCTTGTATGTCCAGAAGCTGGAAAGTAAAAGTCACGGGTGACAAAAAACAAAAACTCACTAGAAGAGATGATCAATCAGCAATCGGCAGCAAGGAGCACGTCAAGTACGAAGCAACACAAACTTATTTGTCAGTTACGTACCAACACGACCGCTTGCACTTGACCAGCAAACGACCACAGCAACGGAGTCAGGGACCACAGCAACAACAAAGCACGCCATCTACACACCGCCTATATATTTCTCCATAGAGTCTTCTCGGGGGAAAAAAACACCAAACAATGCGATACCGGGACGAATGCATGCCACCACTGGTTTCTTCCGTGGATACTGTTTTATTACTACCACCTTCGCGTGGCGCAGCTTAACAACAGGAGAAGGAACTTGTAACATACAACCCTCGAGGCCCCGGGGACGCAGCCACTCGCAATGCTGCTGTGTGGCTTTTTCTGGCGCAATAATCGTGATCACTACTACCTCCTCCTCCTCGTTTCGTAATGCGTGCGCTTGCCACGTCTATATCCATGTATGTATGCACGTGTACCTACCGAAATTGAATAAACAAATGCACTTCTATGATCCCTACCGCAGTACCGTGGGGATTTTTTTACAGCAATATTATTGCTTGTTTCGGGACAAGATATGACGCCAATTTGGAAATAATGTCTCGCCAAGTTTTATTTTATCAACCTCTCCATACATTAAGATCCGAAGAATAACTGGAGGGTACCGTTCAAAATACAAGAATTTGCGCGCTTCTCGATTGGACGGTGTCCTTCGAACAAAGTGATTTGACCGAGAAATCCTACAGCACTGCCCACTGAGCTACTTATCACCTGACTCAGTAGCTCAGTGGGTAGTGCTACTACATAACCATTCATAATGTCGTCAGCGCGCACGCTTGAAAAAGACAAATACAAAGTCGATGATAATCGAACTCACGACACATAGCACTACCCACTGTCATGTGACTCAGTAACACTCACAACAGTGAGAGGGTTATGCAAAAAACCAACCAAACATGTTTTCGAGTTCGTTAAATAATTATCACCGACTTCGTAAGAGCGATTTCCGGAGCTATCCGCTCTCCACGTACTACAGTTAGTAGTCCTCAGGAGAACACTAACAACTATCATAACCATTCATAACGTCTCCAGCGCGCACGCTCCTGAATACCAAATATGATCTGGGTGACAATCGTACTCACGACACATTCTTCGTTGGTTGTATAGCACTATACCCACTGAGCCGAAAGGAAACGACACACAGCAGTAGTAGCTACGATAGGGCAAGCGCTTCGAGGCGGCCATGAAAAAAACATCGTCGGGAAGAAATTTTGCTGCCAATTTGGAAATGATGCCAATTTGGAAATATTGTCCCTTATTTTTTCGTTTAAGCTCTACATATGCCAAGATCCAAGAATAGCTCGGGCGTACACCGCCCAAAATACAAAAAGAAAACGCAGTTCTGGCTTGTCTCGCTTGGCGTCTATCCGCGTTCACGTCGAGGTGCGGAACGGATACGGCAGGGCGAGGGGCATTGAGGCCGTCCCCTGAAAACGGCGCTCGAACGAAGCTATTTGACCGAGAATTGCAGTTCCGAGAATCGCATACTAAGGCCGAGACGAAAAAAACTCCTGACCGAATCCCCCCCAAAAAGAATTATCATATTTATACCTGATATGTATGTATGTTGTTGTTTTCTCACATTAACTCTTGTCAAAAATCTAGAGTCCGTGGTCACACAAAGGTGCTGGAGCCCTGGGAAGATCCGAAAAACCAAGTGAAATCAAAATTCGTCAGGGAAATACTACGCTTTCCCGCCTAAAAACGCACGATACGGAAAAAGGCGCACAAGTGAAAAGGTCAAATGTGCAAACTGAACTCACTTGGCCGCGGGTATCCACTCAACTACACCATAGAGTTCCCCCGTCCCCACAACTAACCAACTCGCGGCTACAAACTACAGCGGTTGGGCTGCCTGCACCGTACGAACCGCACGGTAATCGTGAGTATAGACGAACGCGCCTGCTGTCTGGAGTGCTGTCAGAGTGACGACCCGCGGGCATGCAGTGAAACAAGAGCAATGGAACCAAAAACCACAGTACAGATGTCAATGATCGCCCCTCCTTCCCGAGTCATTTGACAGGTTGCAGCGCAGCTACGACGCCCGTGCCTGAAAATTGAAAATTGCGGCGGGTCGTTCCCCGTGAAGGGTACACAACTCTTCTACAAACTCTGCAAAACTCAGTGACGTAAGTAACATGTTGTACTACTGCCTCGTAAAAATAACCCTTGAAAAAAAGACGATCGCTGCTCTCATGATGATGATGTGCGTGCCGGTCGTGGGTCTCCGTGTGCCATCCTCCTGCTGTGGTTCTCCGTGGCCGCCTCATCGCCTTAGCTCACTCGGCCAGCTCCTTCGCACTTGCTCTCGTTCACACTCAATTCCAGTCGGTTCCCCTTCTCCCCCGTCCAAAAAAAACAAATTGCTCCACGCAGTTTGCGGTGCTGATCTTAAAAACAAAATTTCTCGTTCAGGGAGAGTTCAATCCGTCTCTTCCCCGCCCGTCGACGGCCAGTCGCCCTCCTCCTTCGTCGTATGTCAGCCCAACCCCAGCGGATAGTTGTAAGTATGAGCATTGAAGTAAATGACAATGCCAGCCTAATGCTAGCCCTCACCCGGCATTTTTCATACACCATACATCATACACCATACATCATACACCATACATCATACACCATACATCATACACCATACATCTTCCAAGATAATGTGAGGCTAACTCTAACCCTAACCGTAACCGGATGTTGGCATGCACCATACACCATACTCCACTACTAATACTACAAGATTACCTGCGCGATGGGGGTATACTAAGTACTAAGTACTAAGTGTAGCAGTTTTTAGCCAAATTGTTCCTGTCTAGCGGGGTTGATTAGCTAAACCAACTAAACCAACTACACCGCAATCTCGTTGGGATACGGTACTATTTTTTACTACTATTTCTATTATTACTACTAATATTGCTATTACTACTAATACTACTATTACTACCACCACCGTTGCATGCGTCGCCTTCATTAGCATGCTACTAGTATACTAGTAATACTGAGGGTTTAGGGCAACCCAGGTTCGACTCGCGACTTAAAACAACTTCTCTTCTTATCTTTCGTAGCGTGGAGAACACGCCAGGTTGGGGCAAGGTTCGACGGCGAACCAAGCGACGGTAACGATAGAAGTGCCTCGAGGCGACGAGAGGTGCTTCGTAGGCAAAACAGGGAGTCGACAGTGAGTACTTGTCAGCGAGAAACGTGATCACCCGCCTCTCTGTCACCAGAATCTACGGAGACTCCACGACCACTTTTAGTACAAGACACGATGTCCAACACCTCTGGAACGGCTACCGTTCATACAAATCTTCACGAAAAGATCTATCTACGTAACGGTAGAAAGTGTACCTGCGACCCATAATACTAATATTATTACTACTATCCATACCGTCATTGTAGATAGCATCCATGCATCAGTGGTGCGTTTGCCGGTCGCCTCCAGTTTCAGATGCCTTCCGATGTCACCGTACAAGATTATGCGAGACTAACCATTAAAGCCACTACACCTTAAACATACTATCGGCCTGCCCTTTACCCTATTAATAACCCAATACGAGCAACATGCAACATGCAGTCGTGTACCCTGGTACCTGCAACAATATACCAGCGACCGCCTTGCTTGACTGTTGATAAGGGTTGTGATCGTAAAAGATATTTTTTTTCAAAGTAGACCATCCATACACCAGTGGAATGTTTGCGAGTTGCCTCGAGTTTTGTATACGATGGTTGCGCCTACTTTTTGCTGCCGGGCCGGTGGTGCTTCCAATCGATCCAATCGCTGCAGTCGCCCATGGGATTTTCTATTTTCCATATATCCCTTTTACTACTGCATTACACAGAAAAGACATACCTCGTATCTCGTACTGAGGTACTAGTCTAATTCCAAGTGAGGTAGCTTTCTCCGAAACGGGCGTGCAGGTCTAAAAAGAGAAGAGTTGAAGTCTTGAACGACGAATAGGCGAGCAGGATTTGACTGAGCGAAAACGACCTGTATTTTTCAGCGGGGGTTGGTTGCGCGGCGTTGAGAGTCTCGTGTTAGTGTAGCGGGGGCTGTATGACAAAATAAACACACTGCCAGCACAAGTCAAGCTGTATGCACAACTGCGCAAATCACGGTGAAACGGGCCAATTGTTTGGTACCAGGGTATCTTGTATCTTGAGTCTCTCAACAGAGGACGAGGCAGACCGACCAACCTTCCGCCCCGTAACCTTACCCCTAATTATACCGTTCCCTTGCTCCCTCTAACCCTTTCGCCCTCACGGGCGTGCAGGTCTAAAAAGAGAAGAGTTGAAGTCTTGAACGACGAATAGGCGAACAGGATTTGACTGAGCGAAAACGACCTGTATTTTTCGGCGGGGGTTGGCTGCGCGGCGTTGAGAGTCTCGTGTTAGTGTCGCGGGGGCTGTATGACAAAATAGACACACTGCCAGCACAAGTCAAGCTGTATGCACAACTGCGCAAATCAAGGTGGAACGGGCCAATTGTTTGGTACCAGGGTATCTTGTATCTTGAGTCTCTCAGCACAAGACGAGGCAGACCGACCAACCTTCCGCCCCGTAACCTTACCCCTAATTATGCCGTTCCCTTGCTCCCTCTATACCCTTCCGCCCTCACTCCCTCCATACCCCCCCCCCACGGCGCTTCGCGCTTGGCGCACGCAATGTCTGCGTGATCGGTGAAAACCCGACGTGCTGCGGCCCAGCAATGTACAGATGCAAAGGTCTACGATCATACGGCTACGACCACGCATCATATTATGTAACATTTTGTAACTACCCCACCCCCCGCGCCCCCTCCCTCCCTCCTCCGAGGTTGTAACCCTGTACCATCCCTGTCCCTATCCCGAAGCTTGGGTGACACTATCTTACACTACCTTGCACTACTTCCTCCCCCCCCCTCCCCCCTTCTCCGATTTTCTAACCCTATAATTACGCTTACACTCCCCCCCCCCCATGCAAGACAATAAGCCCCCCCCCCCATATATATTTTTCGACCCCGGCATTGTAGGGATGCGAGTCTATGTATGGCCCTATGGCCCTAAGGACTACGGCCATGCACGACATCACACACACCCTAACCGCAACGCTATACCCGTTATTTCTTTACTTATTTTGCTGTCAGTGGGATGTGCTGGGCCTTCTGGTGTACTGGGGCCTTCTCGACGCTCTACCACTGGGGATAGTTTTGGCACACAACAGAATGGCACCCTTGTCCGCCTCGACCTCGCCCGGAGAACGAAGAAGGAACAGCTACAGGCGCGGACCCTCTGTTTCGGAAGAAGAGCCCTTGATCTCAGGAACGTCGTTCGGAAGCCATTTTGAGGACGATAATCCCTTTACCGGGAACCGACCCGAGGTGCACCTGTGAGGGTCTACTGTTGCTGTTGCTGATGATGATGCCGTTCGAGCTTACCTGGTAATACTCTGCCTTTGCTGCTGCGATGGTGGTGGTTGTTGCTGCTTACTGCCGATGAGGATGATGATGATTCTGGTTCTGATGTTTCTGATTTTGAGTATGATGATTTTGAAGCCGTTCGAGAACTAGGACATGTACAGTAGTATTAATAGCGTTGATTTGATTTGTCCTTCGGCGGTGTCAGGTGTTAGGTACCAGGTACTTGCTTACGTACGGTACCGTGCCGCGCGTACATCACTAGTTTACTTTGAGGCTCAGAGCTCGGTGTCACCGGTTTGTGTTGCTGGTCTTTCTGTCAGTCCAGACAAGATACTTCATTTTTAGCTTACAGAGGATTACATTGCGAGTGTTGCGTCTAGATGGTCGCTGCGTCAATTGAGAGGAGCTTCTCGTACCACGTTCTTAGCTCGCCCGAGTGTCAGTGTGCGCGTGTGCGCTGGCAAAACTCATGCAAGGTTAGTGTTTTGAGGCCCGTGCGTTAGTGTATGCGTGTTTTTTTTTTCGGGGCACGCTTGCGCCAAGCATGTGCCGCGGTGTGTTTAGTCCCCCTTCAATCTTGAATCTTGGGAGTTTCAAGACAAGGCTTGGATTGACGAAACGACGATGTGATCGACATCGCCACTTCGAGGGGTGAGGCACTTCAATTACTTTTTTTCTTGTTTTTTTTTCTCTTCCCCCTGGCGAGGACAGTCATTCGAAGTTGTTATCCGTGACAAGAAAGTAAAGCACAAAATGCCTAAGTCCGCCTAACAAACGGTTACCTTTCGTGCGACTCGTTGAACACCTCACGGCACTTGGTGTTTCGCGTGAGCCATTCTCCCTGCTCGGCGAAAACCCGACGTGCTCCGTCCCGCCTTTGTATGGATGCGAAGCTCTGTGGCCTAAATACTAAGGCGGTGAAAACAATGGGTGCACCCCACCAGGGGCAGACGGGACAGACCTAACGGCTCACGTGCGGGAGCACCGCCAGAATGTCGCTAATATAAAACATTTTCTTTTTTTCGGAAGGATACGCCAAGTGCCGGCGGGCACCTCTACTTTAACTAGAGTTGTTTGGTATACTCATCTACTTCATCCACTTGCAACTATTAGCGGTATACCGGCACATTCTAGTGAAAACTGACGGTGTATCGTGTAGGGTGTTGTTTCGACTGTCATAACCTTAGTGTCCCGTGTGTGCATGGGCTATTTGGGTGGAGAGGGTGGCCTCATGCCTCGTAGCGTAGCTGCTCGTTTATTGTGTCCTTGATGCCGGTATACCGGTATACTATAGTGAAACGGACGGTGTATCGTATAGGGTGTTGTTTTGACTATGTCATAACTGCATGGGCTATTCGGGTGGAGAGGGTGGCCTCATGCCTCGAAGCGGAGCTGCTATTTTGTTGTGTCCTTGCCAGCATTATGCATAGCTTAGGGCTTCGGCTTCGGCTTCGTACGACCATCGAGCGTTCATTCTAGGAGTTCTTCAAGGATAGTTTTGATTCCATACTACACACTACTTAAGTCTTGGTAATTGGATTATGGTTATGCTTTGGCTGTCATGGATTATCCAGCGTTCACGGCTGTGCAGGTCTTGTGCTAGGAGTTGGTCATTGAAGGTTTTTGTCGGGTCATCAGTAGGTAGTCACTAGGTAGCCATGACCCGTCCCGCGAGTCTAGTCAACAGGTTCACAAAATCTTGCTCGACGAAATCGGGCCGGGTCAGGAGGTGTAAGAAGGGTCTGGTCGGGTCCGGTCGGGTCATTGTTAGGCTATGTAACCGTCAAAAGGGAAGTGAGGAAGTGACCCAACCCAACCTAACCCGTGAAAAACCCTGGTGATTTGTACCAGGTACTTGGTATTCCATACTGCATACCTTGTATTGGATTATGGATGTTCTTGCCGGTGTTACGAGTAGGTCGCGGCTGACATACCACTATCCAGCAGTCACTAACCTTGTAACTCTCCTCTGGGGGTAGTTTTGATTCCAGATTGCATACCAGGTACCTAGTACTGGTGATCGATTGTGTTCGACTATGGTCGACGTTACATCATACTTCGCGGCTATAGATGCACCACTGTTCATCATGCTGTCCATCATTTGTTGACCTTGTAGCTCTTCTTTCAAGGATAATGTTGATTCCATATGTAGTCGATTATGGGTGTTAGCATTTACGAGTATCACATACTCACATCGGACATATCATATCCCTATCGATGATATATTGATCTATTGATTTATTGATGATCTTATGTCTTCCAGAGAAGGCAGATCCCTGGTATATATGATCTGCATGGGCTATTAATATATGTTGTCTACTGAAAATTAATAGTGAGAGCCGGGTGATCTGCATGACCTATTAGTCTACTAAGTTTATTAGCATTAAATAATAGCATTAATAGGACAGCTGTCATCATTCCTGACTCGGAACTGTACTGGACAGATCCTGCACAGATCCTGCCACAAATATAGGATGTAGATGATCTACAAGGTGATCCGTCCGAATATGTGGAGTATTACAGCATTACACTACCATTTTACTCCAATACTGAAGTATAGCATTATGGCTAGCCGCTTCGTACGGTTATCCAGCACTGGAGATATGATAGCTCGTTATAGCTATTAATAGCGGCCATGGTTATCCAGTATCCAGTAACTAATGCTGTACCAGGTAACTCTTATTTCGAGCACAATTTTGGTTCCAGATGCTGCGCTTGCTTGGTATTGCATTGTGCTTATTGTTGTTGCCGGCATTACGAGTAATTCGCGCCAGTACATGCGCCACTGTAGCCGGCATCCGTCGACCTTGTAGCTCTTTTTCGAGGATAATTTTGATTCCATACAATACAGGGCACCTATTAAGGAGAAATGCAGTATCATATTAAGTATTCACTCTGTCTGGGTCTTTTGGTTGGCTTGTTTTGGTTCGGAGGGGTGCGTTCTACGGTACACTAACAGTAGCAAGGATCCCGGATTTATTAATTTCCTGAATCTGCCAGCCTGTGTTTTTTGTTTTTACCCTGTTTGTTATCAGAGTGTCGAGTATTACTGTACTGCAGATGTATCTCGTCTAGATAGAGCTGTGTCTCTTGATGTTGAGCATCTATCTGGTGTGCGGGTGGTGCGGGGGGGAGGGCTCGCCCTTATTCGTAGTCAGGAAGATGTATTCATAAAACAGATCTAAGCGCTCCTCCGGTCAGCACCCGTTCGTTATCGTGCTTCGCACTTGCAGGTTGCAAATTAATTGCAATAATATTGCAATAATATTGCAATTATATTGCAGTTATATGATTGCTAGGTAGCAGATGTTACCATGTATTACAATATTTTACGATGTAATTCGTAGAATGTATTATTGATAGAATATATTAGCATGTATGTGTGCTGCCACGATGGTGTGTTAAATGTGCCGTCGACGCCACATGTTAAATTAAAGGTGGGGGACACAGAGTGCCCCCTGCAGGTCTGCCAATTGAGCAGGTCCTCGGAGAGTACTCACTTTCGTTTCCTTCGTAGAGACGTAGCTTTATTCGTTTCCACCAGAGCCCGGGATGGCTTCTGAGATCGGAGGCGCGTGCCTCCGATCTAATTCCTAACTTCCCCGAATATAAACCGCCAACCTTATCATACGAAACCCATCCAAATGATCTCAAATTCGGATACTTACAGGCCTTTCGAGGCCGTATCTTAACAGACAGGTGGCATTACTTCCTAACTTTCCCGAATATAAACCGCCAACCTTATCATACGAAACCCATCCAAATGATCTCAAATTCGGATACTTACAGGCCTTTCGAGGCCGTATCTTAACAGACAGGTGGCATTACTTCCTAACTTTCCCGAATATAAAACGCCAACCTTATCATACGAAACCCATCCAAATGATCTCAAATTCGGATACTTACAGGCCTTTCGAGGCCGTATCTTAACAGACAGGTGGCATTGGAGGACATCAACATTTATTACTACAGGACACAGAACCAAGACTTACCTCGCACTATTAGTAAAAATTATAATAGCTATATAAACAGCGCGCGTTCATTCAAATAATCAGTACTACTAGGTACAGCAACTACAGCGTCGTACGCTAGAGCGAGTAGCTATAAATAGCTTGAGAAATAGTAAATAACGACTTCCATAGATTTCATATTAATACTAGTACAGTATGCGACACCCTGGTTAATAATCTCTCATTTCGGGCCAGGCTGGAATTCTTACGTAGGGGCAGGGCGTGTCTCTCACTATTTTCAGTACAAAAGAGGCTTTACTGCCAAATTCTTAGGTGCTGTCGTGTACTGTACAATAAGCAGTGTAGGCGAATATATCCTGTAGGCCGTACAAGAAGTATATCTTGCGTTTCCATCCTCCTTCGTCATTTCCTTCTTTCTACTCGGGAGTAATAGTATGTAATGCAACTTTGAAGGGAGTATTTCTCTTCAATCTTTGATGGAAATCCTAGAATTTAGTACAACCTCAGCGCCGATCTACGAATCTACAGTAAGTTACTAGACTATTTGTGTTAACAATATCTATAATATATTATAGTGCTCATTTTGCACTTTGCTTTCGAAGTTGTATTATATTAATGCGCAACCCCCCGCCCGGAGAGGGGGGTTGGGGTATAGTGCTCATTTTGCACTTTGCTTTCGAAGTTGTATTATATTAATGCGCAACCCCCCGCCCGGAGAGGGGGGTTGGAGATGGGAATACCCCGGGGCTGCCCCGCCGGCAACCCCCCGCTAACATCCGTATACACGAGTCAACTCCCAAACCAACTGGCGACATCGAACTCTCGACGCCAGCCTCCAGCACAACTGGTAGTAGACCCGTATTACGGATGTAGTCTCACCTCCCCGCCCCCCCCCTACTCGCGAATCGAAGGGTGCACACTGGATAACACACTTCTTTGTAATTCCGCGTTTGCCTACCTAGTCGGATCTAAGGGTGGGTTAATTCGCCCCCACTCGGTGCCCTGCCCCGGCTGAACCCCACCGCTAATTCCTTCCTGGGACATAACACTTGCTACCCAACTGGCGTCCTTTCCGTGACTACGGACATACGTCTTATAAGCATTGGACGCCCATCGGCCCTCACGCTGCAACACCTCCGGTGTTGCACCCCCCGCCGACAAGTGCGTTGCGCCTCCAATCCTCAGGGAGTGCAAGGCGTACTCCTCCGCACGCACACCCGCCAACGCAACCACTTTCCGCAAAGCTGTCGTTGCTTGATGTTGTGTCCACATGGACCATCTGCCGTTACCGACGCCAAACGCAACCAGGGGGGCCGAAGAGGGAAGAAACAAGTAACAAGACATCAATTCGATCATGAGATCGACGGCGCCGCCACCTTCCCCCACGCGCATCAACGGACCCTTTCGCACACGCGTGACAACCGCCCCTTTCCGCAGTTGGTCACCCTTCGACCCGCGAAACCGAACCTCAACACGATCTGCTGTTGACCACTGCGCAACGGTAAGCTGAATATTTCCGCGAAAGAAGGCAACATCAGCACGCCGCAAACAATAAGTCTCGTGAACACGTAACCGGGTTTCCGCAAACATTTCTGACGCGCGAGTCAAGAGACAGAACGAAGCGCACAGGGCAAGCCACAAAACACGACCCCCGGCACGCCACGAGGGGATCAGTTTCTCGCCCGCGAGCAGCATATCCCACGAAACGGGCCGCCGCACGGTTGCCTGGTTGCCAACGTCAGCATGCAAACGAGCGGCGCCTTTAAGGGCATTAGCAATCACGGGATGAGTGGTGTCGATCTCGAAACCTCTCGAAATACGGTGAAAAAACTTGATCGCTGACAAATGGCTCTCAATAGTTGCCGACCGCAATTTCTTGGTCGAAAAGGCGTACGCGACGTACTCAAACATATGCCAAACGTTAGCCATGCCGTCTCGGCACCGATCGAGAAACACTGGCAAACCACAACGTACCCGATATTCTACCCATGCGCCAAAATGACCCTGATAAGTGCGTTCAGACGAGGCCGCAATGGCGTGTCGCATGAGTTCGAGGCCAACACCGAAGTACATAGGGATATGCCCGCGGCCCCCAGATCTTGCTCCTGCCACGGAACATCCGGTCGAACAGCGTGCAGATTAACGAGGACGGAAGCGCGATCCCAGCGTGAGATACCGTCAGCGGCAACGTTAAAAATACCCCGTACATGTTTCGCGTCAAAGTGCCAGCCAGAAGACAATTCGAGCACACCAAGGAGGCGCATCAGCGCGCCCGATCTCGGCTCCTTGCCACCTCGACACCGCCGTACCCACTCTACGGCTGCTTCGTTGTCGCCACGCAACAACACGCAGTCCCCCAACGCGGCCGGGCGCTCGGCACACAGAGATACGAGGACCCAAGCGGAGACGACCATACCTAGCAGTTCGAGGACGTTAATTGATATATCGTTCTCGCCTGCAACTGACTTGCTCGACCCACAAAAGCGAGATCGTTCCCCGGCGTCAAGATCGTATCTCCAGTATACCCCAGTTTCAAGGCAGAAACCCCCGACAGCGGTTTTGGATGCATCGGAAAATAGAGTACGTTGGGAGGGGCGCTCAAGCAAATGATACATCGGAGCCGACAAGGTTCCACCGCGCGCGTCCAATCCCTCCTCAACAAACCACCGCCAAAACTCGAGGTCCCCGTGAAACTCGGGTCCCAAGACGAGGCGCCGCCCGGGGTAGGCCGTACGAAAACCAAAATCGGCTCCGGCAAATATGCGCGGCATACCCACCGAAGCCAGCAAACGGTTCACGAAAAACCGCCCCGGACGCACAGCAAAAGAGACATGTATAAGGAAGCCAACGAGCTGCGACACCTGCCTCGCTGAAGCAGATGTACGAGACGAGGGCCACTCCGCAAGGAGATTTTGCAGCTTGAGGCGCTTATGGGACGGCAACGTAACCGTAAGCGCCTCTGTGTCAATGATCCAACCCAACACCTCCAGTTGCGTGTCCCAGTCAGTGATTTTTCTGGCGGACAGGAGGGGTGGATCAGAGACGCCACGTTCGCCCAACAAGCGAAAATGGTCCGATGCCAGCGACTGGACAGCGCGCAAACAACGGCGACCGTCCGGCCACCATTGCACTTCGACGAGAATGCCATCGTCTACGTAATACCTCACAAAGAAGTAGTTCCCGGCGTTGCCACCAGAGCCGGAGACAGGTCGACAATCGCCCGGGATAGAAACAACACTGGAACCCCCCGCGGCGGGGAAATTCGGACGTGCGCGACGGCCGCAGCCCCTTGTTGGGAAACATCTGCGCCTTGAAACGTAGAGTGGGTGTGAGCATGCTCGAGCGCGGATGCCATCAACCCCCAAAACCCCGGGCTATTACGCCACCCAAATTGCAAGCGTAAATCCACGACGACGCGATCACCGAACACGTAACCGAAAGCCGGCGCACCTGCCGGGTCAACCAAAACCTGTCGAAACGCATCTTTGACGTCCACACGGCACAAGAGGATTCGAGCATTACTACCGTGGGTCTGTCTCAAAAACATTACTCGTAGTAAAACCTCACGAAGCACGTGGCCGAGCTCGGACGGTGGCGCGGAATCAAAATCCGTGTCACCGTTAACACTGGTCCGACCCCCCGCGCGCGCAAACGTGAGGTCGTGAATAATTCGAAATTTGGGTTCTAGAACGACGCTAAGCGGTGAAATACGAAGCCTCAAAATTTCGCCAGCGAAATGCAGATTAAATGCCAATGCGCGGCCGTACACGACGTCCTCGCAAATCTTTTTGTGGATCGCGACGTCGTGTTGTGCGATTCCTGGGTGATTACCATAAGCGAGTTCAGCGGTCAGATCCCCCCCCCCTGATACCCCCACTGGTGCGCCCGGCGCCAACACGCGAAGTAGTAAGGGGGTAGAGGGAAATTTCTTGACTGATCCAAACCAGTGCCGTACGGTAGCCACGTTAATATGCGGCGAAAACAGTGAGGGGCCGATGGTGGACGTAAGTTGGGCAACGCTGCCCTGACACTGTCTCAAGAGGGAGGAGCTTACCGATGCGAGATGACCGAGGCTCGCGGAGCCTTGGTCGGCCATCGACTGCACCACAACCGCCCAAGCATCCAACCAAGCGAGTCGCAAGGCACCCGTACGCCAACAACCGCCCCTTGTACACGCAGCAAATCAGCCGGCACATCACGCACACGCACACAAGAAACCGTACCTTTCTCTTCGAAGGGAACCGAGCCCGGAGCCACCGCCGCGCGAGCCCGCCCCACACCCCCATCGCCAGCCAGAGCTACCAACGCACGCCCACGCAGCCCCCCCCCTACGCCTTGGGTGGCCGGCCGGTCCCCCGCTCCCCCGCTGGCCCCCGGCGCCGTCGCCGCTTTACCAACGGCACGCTCAGCAGCCGCCCCCCTACGATGTGTTGGCCCGACCGACAGGAAGGGCCCGTGTCCTCATCCAGAACCCGCGCCGCCACTACCACCTCCGGACCCACCGCGGGGCTCTGAGCGCAACGCCAACGCCCGCGACCCAACAGCCGGCGCCGCCGCACTGCCACTGTCGCGGAGGGCATCGAGTGAAGTGGCGTCGGCCGGGGGAGCCGAATGCAAGAATTTGCAGTTGGAGAACCGGCATCGGCCCAGGGAAGCAAACTGCCGGCACTGGGCAGCGATTTTTTTCTTTGGTGTACCGGGGCTGGCCGGGTTGCTTTTTCTCTTGGACGGCCCGTCCTGGCTGTCGCGGGGGACGTGCAATCCTTCGACGAGCTTGAGCACGTCTCCCCCGCTAGAGCAAAAGGCGCTCGTGCGCTTGAACGAAGGCACAGGCGGCATCGAGAACGTGAAGTCGGACGGAGGGGGCACCATCGGCGGGCGGACTTGCTGTGCAAATCGCATGAGGTCGTTGACCCACAGGTGAAGATCGTCATTTACCATCTCGCTCATGACAGCCCGCGCCGCGGGTCCAGAGAGTAGGATAATATTGCTCAGGGTATGCCGGCGTAGGTCGGCCGACGCCGACGTGAAGGCGGCATCGATCGTTGCCACCCTCTCCCGGCAGTGACGGTCGCCGTCGCTATCGAGGGAAAATCCAACCGACAGGACCGCCACAAGGGCCTGGCGCAAGAAATCAAGGCGGTCAGTGACCATCAGCAGGTGGTCGACCATCCCTTCCGCCCGCGGCCCGTACGCACGAACGTCAAAGTCACTGATCGCGCGGAGCTGGGTAGCCACTGACGTCGTGACGTTGACGGCCTCGCCTACGAAGGACTGAATATCCGCCGCCGAGTCGCCAATGATGGGAGGTATGCGCCCGCGGAGCACCCAATGCTTTCTAGACGCCATCTTCTTCCAGAGCGCCGCATCGTCGGTTAATTGCGACTTCTGGAGTTGGCGCTCCCTCGCATCCCCACTGTCCTGTGGAGCCGGCTGCCGATCACCAACGTTGTCCATGAACTGCTGTACCATGGCCTCCATGTTCTCGGCTCTTGATGCGCCGCCGGCCACCGCATCCTGCAAGGTTTCAACGGATGCGAGCAGTAGTATAGTCTAGTCTATTAGCTATATAAACAGCGCGCGTTCATTCAAATAATCAGTACTAGGTACAGCAACTACAGCGTCGTACGCTAGAGCGAGTAGCTATAAATAGCTTGAGAAATAGTAAATAACGACTTCCATAGATTTCATATTAATACTAGTACAGTATGCGACACCCTGGTTAATAATCTCTCATTTCGGGCCAGGCTGGAATTCTTACGTAGGGGCAGGGCGTGTCTCTCACTATTTTCAGTACAAAAGGGGCTTTACTGCCAAATTCTTAGGTGCTGTCGTGTACTGTACAATAAGCAGTGTAGGCGAATATATCTTGTAGGCCGTACAAGAAGTATATCTTGCGTTTCCATCCTCCTTCGTCATTTCCTTCTTTCTACTCGGGAGTAATAGTATGTAATGCAACTTTGAAGGGAGTATTTCTCTTCAATCTTTGATGGAAATCCTAGAATTTAGTACAACCTCAGCGCCGATCTACGAATCTACAGTAAGTTACTATACTATTTATGTTAACAATATCTATAATAGTGCTCGTATTCAATAACGTACCCGGTATTGAGTATCTACGGTGGGGTACCCGGTGTAAGAGTGTCCGTACTACTATTAATATTCATATTAATAATAAGAGAAAAACCGGACTATAGATCGGTCAAATCGTCTTCTTGTCACGCCTTCTTGTGGCGCCTTTTTTCTGAATCTAGTCTAATGGTATAGACTAGACGAGACTACATACATACGTGATACCATACCCACAGTCTGAGAGGAGAAAAGAGCGATAATAAGATAAACAACAACACAATAGTAGCCTCTTCTTGGATCTCTCAATAGGGTACTCTGGACTGTGTCTCACCTATGTATATTGGATGGGCAGGAACCGATACATACATGGGCCCATCAACACGTACCATGTGGTTGGTACTAAACACCGGCCAACGGCGTCTATTGTCTATTGCACCTTTTACTCCAGGAGGTCTTTTATATCGTACCTGGTATTATTACCAGGTATGTGCTTTAAAGCACCAGTATACCACCACCACAGCTCTCACGTTGAACGTTGCTTGCAACGTTGCTTGCTGTGATGGTGATGTCTACCTCGTGTCTATCTTGTTATGCCAGCATGATGAACTTGCGTTATATGTACAGGGTTACGAGGGGAGTATTCGACAGTCTGCCACGAACTACTACAGCAAATACTAAACGTGCTCTATACGCAAAACTCTATGCAAGTTGCTCACCTTATTATTGGAAACAACACAATTCACAGGCATTAAAAATGACAACATTTACTACGCGGAGGTGACTTAGATAGTGTCGCAAGCGGTCAAACACAAAATTTTCCTGAAAGAATCAACACTGCACGCAATCAATCAACGCATTGCGCCACAAGATATGGAAAGACACAATACTGATACTTGTTCGTGATGGGGAGAGTAGAGGGTGCGAGGAGGTTGTTTGCAAGCCACGGACAATTTCACAAGCAACACCAGGGCCCAGGATATCTGTTACGTATTGCCTGCATTTATTTATTCTAAGATCTTGTTTCCATAAAAACTCCGCAGGGTACCCTACCCACCCGTCCAGTCCGTATGTGACGGTAGGTAGATATTTTGTCGTGCTGACGTCGACGCCAACTGCGGTGGATATGTATGTCTGGAACACGAAAGAATCGCAGCTTTCTCTGGGTGCCAATCCCTTTTCTTGAGAGGGAAAGCATTACCACCAAAATGAGACAAAGATCAATTACTTACAGCTTCGGCCACTCAGAGCTTGCTATTAGTTACTCTACATTATTAGATTATTAGATTATCAGAGGGCTGACTACTCGTACGATGTTTACCGAGATAATCCGTGGTTAGTCAGTAGGATGATAGACTAGAAGACTAGAAGACTAGACTATATTGGCGGAGGTCCGTGGTTAGTAGTAGGATGGTACACAAAACAAAGTCAGGGGGGGGAGGGCGGGACCCCCGCTTGTTGAATAGCTTTTGCCTCAAGCACATTCTGTTGCCTGACCTACACACCATACAGAGGGGTCTGTCCTCACGCAAACGCAGTCGCAAGATAGATCTAGGAGAGCTCGACTGAAGGGTGGAGACGCATTATTTCTTTCTCGTGTGTCATTTCGTACCGTGAGCAATGAATGGATCACCGTACAAATGTAGGTACATGTACTGGCTGTCCGAACTATGATGCAACAATATCAAGATAGATCAAGAAATTAAACGGCGACGGCGGAGCATGATGCTACGATATTCGTAATTGAGCGCATGTATACCAAGCGTTCCTTAAAAAAACTGACGATTCGCATTTCTCCCTCTAGTGCCCAATGGCGGAGACAGTGCATGGCCACATACATCACCTCGCATGTTGTATATGACAATACGTATCTCTTTCGTATAATTAGCGATGTCAGAAAATAATGGTAACTGTATGATGGTGGTGACAAACAGTGCATGACCACATCACCTCGCCTGTTGAATTTGGCAATACGTATCTCTTTCGTATAATTAGCGATGTCAAAAAATAATGGTGACTACAAATATTCTGTAAAATATTCTAGCTTTCGATCCATGTACAACAGCAAATTATGAAGATTTAACACGGTATTTACTACACTTAAACACTGGGTTGCATGCTGCATCTAACATCAAACCTTCTAGAATAGTAAACATTACAAGGCAGATGATATAAAGGGATGTCCTATTGCTTCAATCGTCAGGTTTGTCCCCTTTGAGGGTTTATAGTTTCCGCGCACATATTGAAATGTCCCGCCCCCCGCCCCCCGCCCCCCCCCCTTCCCGTCCCCCTCCCCTGATCCCTCTTGTTCATAAAAAACACCCCCCCTTCCCCCCCCCCCCCCCCGTCCCCCGATCCCTCCCCCCCCCCCCCCCCCCTTCCGCCTAGTTTGTCCAAACGCCCCACTCACAATCGAAATCGGCCAGAGTAATAAACACCTATACGCAGTTGATATCACGTCATTATCTTTCTGACCATCCATGACGTAGTTTTCATTATTTCCCCCCACCGCCCCCAAAACCCCCCCCTCCAACGCCCCCTCTTTTCCAACCACCCGCACGATCGCCTAGACCTAGCACCACGAGTATAACAAGCCCCTACATATCTTTGATCTCACAGCCGGAGTGTGTTTGAATATTATTTGTGACCTAAACCTCCAAAAAAATCCCCCCCCCCCCCCCTTCTCGCTCTCCCTTGCTCAAACGCCCCACCTAATATCGAAATCCGCCAGATAAATAAACACTTCACGCACTGGATATCACCTCATTATCTTTCTAGAGCCATCCATGCCGCTGCTTCCCCCCCCCCCCCCCCCCGCCCCGAACGCCCCCTTCTTCCCCACCACCCACACCATCGCCTAGACCTAGCACCACACGTATAACAAACCCCTCACCTAAAACCCTTCCTCCCCCCCCTCCCCCCCCCCCCCCCCGCCCCCACCCCCCACCTCCCCAAACCCCCCCACCCCATCCCAACCCCACCCCCTCGAACACTCCGCCCTCTCTCTACTCACTGATTGTATGACTTACCCCAGGATATACATGATAAACTGATGCATTCTTTCCAAAACCGTCACATTTATCCCCTCAAAACAATGTATAGTTTCCACGCACAGATTGAGCTGCCCCACACGCCCCCCCCCCGCCCCAACCCCCCCCCCTATGATAAACTGGTGCGTTTTTTTTTGTTTGTTTGTTTTTTTCCCAAAACCGTCAGATTTATCCCCTTAAAGGATTCATAGCTTACATGCACAAATTGCCCGCCCGTCCGCCCCCCCCCCCCCCCCTCCCCCCCCCCCCTCCAACCACGCTCGCTTTTGATCAAAACCAGGCCCCCACGTCCTTCAAAACTCCGCCCCCCCCTCACCGGTCATTCGAATTACAGGATTCACTTGATAAACGGATACATTTCCCTCCACAGCTGTCAGATTTTGTCCCCCTCAGAAACGGGTTTTATAGTTTCCGCGCACAGACTGACTAACATCACCCTGTTGACCCTGATAGCTACATACACTGTATGTAGTTGTAAGGGGAGTCGCCGACCTATATCCCTAATGAGGACACACAACTCGTAATACGCGCGATCGGAGTATCACACACAGCTTGCAAAGATGAGTTTCGACGAAATCTTCGATCTCACAGCTGGAGTGTATTTTCATTTTTTATGATATTCGTACCATACGCTGCGCGCTCACACTCGTGGTAAGCGGTTTAGTTCGAACTATCTCTATGTGTTTCTATAAAGAATGACCATGACCATGACCATTTATCAGTTACAAAGTCCCCCTTCGGGTTGTATAGTTAACTTCAATGCATGAGCTAATATATATACTCCGGAGTATATGTGTATTACCGGTATATCATGTTACTCTGTTACTCGTAGCCACCGGGCAAAAACGAAGAACACAAAGAAGCTCTTTTGTGGAATCTAAAGAAAAGTGGTGAGCGCTATCAACAACATTATATGTTGGGAATATTGGATGATACTCCTGCAATAGGCAGCAAAGGTTGGCGCTGTCAGTTGTTTAAACTGACTGAGCAGACACCCTGTATGTCGAGGATGTGAAGAATGGGTGACACTTGACAAAGGCCGCTCGAGGGCAACAAAGGCTTAGGACGATGAACTGTGATAAGTTCAGATGCGGTTCGACGAGTGAACGTGGGGTGTGTGCAAACACTCTAGTTCCTCTAATCTTGATGGCCTCTTACAGCAACTTTTATCGACGGCTTGTCGCTGCAACTCGTCGACTACAAGAACTGCTGAAAGGACTCCTAAATATCCCGTTACTAGTGCGATGTAATTAGTTGAACCGCAACTTACGAAGCATTAAGTCAATAAGCTATGTAGATACTGCCTATTTCTTAACACTCCCCCTCAATGCAAGTCGCAAGGCTTAAACGATGAGTGTTCCAGGGCGATAGAATATTACTAAAGTCCTGATCATGGCCAACGATCACCAGCACTTGTTGGAAGCGATAGAAACATTACCAAAGCGCCGATCATGGCTAACGATCATCAGCACTTGTTGGAAGCGATGTACACATGACTAAAGTACCGATCATGGCTAACGGACGCCAGCACATGTTGGAAGCAACGCTACTTCACTAAAACACTGATAATGTATACAAAACCATATAGCGTGTGTAATGTAACTCCCCCATTCCCGCGAAAACAAGCAAGTAAAGACAATCAACAAAAAAAGGAACCCCTACGGCTTGATCGTCTACACTTCTCAATTTCAGGCCCTGAATTTTCTGGTCAACTTGAGGAGATAGCGCTGCCTTTGCTTGCTGAGATGTTTGATGCCAATGTCGGCGAGCTGGTCCTTTGTCTTCACATATTTGACCGTGATTCGGCCCCCCTTGACTAACTCCTGGATGAAGAAGTACCGTATAGCCACGTGCTTGTCTCGCGAGCTGTAGGTCCAATTTCCGGTGGCGTGCAGAGCCGAGGTGTTGACAATATATAGTGGTACGCTGTCGAAGCGCGTGCCGAATCCCAGTTTCTTCATCATGTTAGAGCAGAACACCGCCTCCTTCATCACTAGCGCTGCGACCACGAGTTCTGCCTCCATAGTGGACTGCGCTGTCAGCCCCTGCAGCCCCCCCTTGAAGCTAACCGGGGCGTTTGCAAGGAAGACCATAAATATGACACCGACATGCCGTTGTCCGGGTTGTTGCCCCAGTTTGCATCCGAAAATAAATGCAGTCAACTTGAAGCCACCTTGCTTGTACGTGATGGCGATGGTAGCGAAGTAGATGTTTGGCTGCCGCCATGTGGGCTTCCGATGGTTTAGACATCGTCCTTTCCAGTTGGTTGACGGCGTAAAAGATGTCATAGCTAGTCACCTATCCAAGGTACACTACTATGCCCGTGATGGCCTGGAAGCGCTGTTTTCCCTCCTTACATAGAAGCCTCTCCTCCGGCTGGTCCAGCGACAGCTCTTTTCCCACACCAGGCATGTACGTTGAATTGCAGCTTGCCATGCCGTCTCCTTCTCGCGGTCACAGATAACAGCCACCCCGAGCACGAGTGACACGTCGCCCATGTCCGTCATTGAGAAACGACTCATGAGCTTTTGCTTGATCCGCCTTGGCACCCGGACGTCTTATCCGAGCAAGAGAACGTCTTCGACATACAGGGTCAGGATATAAATGGCGCCGCACTCCGAGTAGGTGTAAACGCACGCGTCTTACTTGATACTTGTGAAGTCAATTTCCATCACATGTTTGTCGATCGTGTTCCACCAGTTGGTCGGGCTCTGGCGAAGGCGGTATGGACTTTTCAAAAGCATCATTACCAGTAGGACTCCGTTTTCGTCGAATTGCTCGTATCCGGGTGCCATCTTGACGTCAACTTCCTCTGTGACATCGGCGTTCAGAAACGCGGTGCTGTAGTCTAGCTGCTAACACTCCAGAGTGTACTCCGTCCCTATTGCCAGCACCATACAGCTCTGGAGTCTGCAGACGGGAGCAAACATGCCGTCGCAATCAATGCACGGCAATTGCCCCCATCCTAGTACAACAACGCGCCCCTTGTGTGAGTTGTCCGCCTTGACCTTGTAAATCTATCTACTGCCGATCATCTTGTATCCTGCGGGGTCAGAGGTCGCCGGCAGGTGGGTGTAGACATTGTTCTTTTTCAGGCTTGCCAATTCCTTATCCGAGGCTGCTTTCCACTGCGCTTTGACCGGTAGAGTCGTGGCCTCCTTAAAAGGTTTTTGGAGTTACTTCAGCATTCTCCCCGGCCGAACATCTTTGAATGGTCGGGGCAACGTAGGCGTATTCAACGGCAGAGTCTGCTCCGTACGTCTCATGCGCGATATCCGGCAGGATTTCCTTGGTATAGAGCCTTAGCCCTCGGATCTCAGACAGCGCGGGCCCGGTGGCGATCGCCTCTAGGTAAGCAGAATCTGAACGGTTGTCGTGAGTGTTACGCCTCACAAACGATTTTGCTGCAGTGCCGCCACGCGTAACCGCAGGAGTCGCTTCTAGAAGCGATTATCCCCGCTGTTGAAGCGGCTGTGATCCAGCCAGTGGTGCTTCTAGGGACGCTCCCGTGGGTGACACCGCCTGCGCCTGTGGTTCGAGAACAACCTCCTGCGAAAATCGGTCCGTAGGCTCTCCCCCGGGCATCACCCCTTCTTGTGGTGGTCCTGCAGCTCCTCCGCGCAGTGTGTCCCTCCTAGTGATCTCGCCGATCCGCTCCAAGAGCTCAGCCACCGGTGGATTGTCTGAGAACCCGCCAACGGCGATGTGGTCAGCAGAAGCACCGGGAAGCGGGTTCCAACACGGAAGTGTAATCGCGAAGATCGCGCAGAAAGTCGTCTTCTGTGATGTAGTTGTGATCGTCCATGCCGTTGCTTTGCGGATTAACCTGCCGCGAAGTTTCTTCCAACGGTGGCGGGAATAGGCGTGATAGTGTTTCGATGAACATGACGTTCCGGCTGCCCATAATTTGCCGGGTGGCCGGCTTGTACACTCGATAGCTCTTGCTGTTGTTGCTGTACCCAACACGTCGCCCTTCCACCGCCTTGAGGTCAAGCTTTTTGGGGTACGTCTCAATATGCATGAAGGCCCGGGCACGGATGACTCGAAGAAGTTTCAGGTCCGGCTCTGTCCCGTTTAGCATTTTGTACGGAGACATGCATACCGATCGCAGAGTGCGGTGCCCTGTCGCCCAGAAACGCCGCCATGAACATCAATTCTCCCCATAGAAACTTTAGAAGTCCACTGTCGTCAAGCATACACCGCACCATAGCTGCAAGAGTTCCAACGCGTTCGGATATGCCGATTTGCTGCCGCGTGTTGGTGCTGGCGTACTCGAGCGACACTCCCGTCTGAAGGCAGTAGTCCTGGAACTCCCTGCTGATGAATTCACCTCCTCTGTCCACCTTCAACCGCTCGACGCGAAAACCACTTGGAATCGCCACAGATTGTACGAATACCTGAAATGAGCTGAGAGCGCCGTGCTTAGACTTCAGCAAATAATGGTCCGTCCACTTGGTGTACTCGTCGGAGATCTTTGTGATGTACTTGTAGCCCCCGAGAGCCTCTGGGATTAAACCATCAGGTCTGAGAAAACGAGTTGGAAAGGGAGGTCAACCTTGTGATTGGCGGTCTTGGGATGAGCCAGCTGGTGACTCTTGCCCACGGCGCACACATCGCAGTCTGGCACAGGCCCGTCGAAACTCGCCCCGTTGTTATCAAGGTTTTTAAGAAGGCTTAAGCTCTTGCGGTTGAGGAGTTTTAGTCACCGATGCCACAGGTTGGCCTTCGCCGCAGCCTGCATTGCCAGCTCCGGCCCGTTGCCACCGCCGGCGAGGTCCAGCGAAAAAGAATAAAGATCGTGCCCCAGCTCTTGGAGCGGAAATGTGTGGTTGTGTCTTTCCAGCCTTAGGTCGGTCATGTCAAAGACAGACACCACACCGTTACTCGCAGTTTGCTTGACAGAGAACAGGTTACGCCCTAAGCCAGGCACAATCATACATGGAAGTTGAATTTAACGGTCCCACTCCCGTGTCGTCAACCATCGTGGCCCCGGAGCACTCCCTGCGCAGTGCCATTTGATTACCCCCCCCCCGGCGGTTGAGATTTTTTGTGGCACGATCAAGACATTGTACTCTTCCAGTCTGTCCCGAAATCCGGGGATGATGGCGTGGTTAAAACAACAATCCGACGCGCCACTGTCCACCAGCACATTTATGGAGTCGTTGCTGCAGCGTGTCCGCGGCCTCGCGGTGAGATCGATTGTGAGAGTCGACCCGTCTTCCGTACTGGTGATGCCCCCAAAGACTTTGGGCTGTCTATAGGTGTTCTTGACCATTCGCGTATGAGGGGAGTTGCCAAACGTGAGCCACAGATAGTGGAGAATAGCCACCATCACTAGAGCAATAATGGTCATAGCCGTCAAACCCCCGACGACGTGCTCTAGGAATTCCAGTTGCTGCATCGGTTCTTCCTCGACCATGGAGAGCAAGTCATCAATCTCTTCTCCGCTGACGTCACCGAAAGACCCGAACAGCCCGCTGGTGTCAACTGATTCATCCGTGGGTCCGAATGGCCAAAATGCTTCCTCCTCCGTCGGCGCTTCCACTGCGGCGAACAAAATCGGGTGGTCGATGTAGTTAGCGGAATAGTTGGCGTTACCGGCATTTGCACTGCCGACACCACGTTAGGTGCGGCAGTCCGCATCGCTATGCGTAGTGCTCTTATGGAAAGAGCACCACTGATTTATATCTCTCCCTTTCCTCGCGTCTCCTGATCCTGCTTTTGTACCGTGACGGGGCAAGTGCTGTTTTCGCTGATGTTGCTGACCCCCCGGATTGGGCCCACGCCGGTGCTCCTTCTTCAGGATGGCGCAGTCCTGCGTGACGCGTCCGAATCCTTTGCAGAAATTGCACTGCATATTATTGCTGGCGTGCCCCACCACCGGCTTAGCGTTGACAGAGAGCGGCTGTCGACGTACATAGCGTGCACCATGTCCCAAAGGCCGTCCAGCCCAAAGCCCCGCCTCTCGTTGCTGGCGGTTCGTACCCTCTCGTACTTGGGCGGAAGTGCTTGGAGAATAATGTCCTTGTACCTCTCGTCGTGTATTGTCCGTCCCATTTCCTCGAGGAGGTCACGGCATTCATCCAGAACAAAAAATAGGTCGTCCGGATCCTGGCCGGGCTCCATCTTCTTGTTGACGAGTTTCTCATGGCACACCCTTCTGGCCTCTTTAGTGTGGCCGTTGTACTTGTCAGTCAGAGCCTTCCACGCCAGCTGTCCATGTTCCGCTCTATCTTTTGTCCGCTTCCCCTCGAACTTCTTGACGGCGTTGTTGGCGGAGCCAGATGTGGTGAGAACTAGAACACTCCAGAGATCTTGGTTCGCCTGTAGCCATTTGTGCTCAGCGACAGCATTAAGCGTCGCGGTGTCGGTGCTGCCCAGAGTAAATGATGATGGCTGGGCCTTGCCTTGAAGCGCTTCGAATACGGCCTCGCTGTAGAGAGACAGGCAGACGCGCAGCTTGATCTTATATTCTTGAAAGGACTCCTTGTTCCTGCCGGCACAGACGGGGCAGTTCTTGGTGACCATCTGGGTGTTGTTGGACGCCACGCTCTTCATGGCGACCGCTCGACGCTAAAGCGGATCTGTTCCTGCAGCGAATAGTAGATGAATACAGTAGATAAAATAACTCGAGTCTCGGTCGCTGTACCGCAAAAGCAAAGGAACAAAAAAACAAACAGACCTGAACAGACAAACAGACAAACGAACAGGCACACCAGCAGACAAACTCGCCCGAGTCTGTTGGAATATATATTAATGGTAGATAATAGATACAAGACGAACCCGAGTCTCGGTCGGGGTGGTGAAAACAAAACAAACACCCGTCCGAGTCTGTGTTGGGCCCCTGGATCGCGGAACCGAGCTGTGTCGTCGGATCGCTGAAAATATCAAAATAACGCTGAGAAGCTTTGTGTAGAATCAAAATTAAGCTGAGAAGCTTTGTGTAAAAATCCCCAGCTGCTGCTCCTGCTCCGGGTCCTTGAGGGTTCCCTATGCTCGCGCTGCGCTGAAAAAACGATGGCTCAAAAAACCTGTAAGGAATATTGGATGATACTCCTGCAATAGGCAGCAAAGAAAGGCGCTGTCAGCTGTTAAACTGACTGAGCAGACACCCTGTATGTCGAGGATGTGAAGAATGGATGACGCTTGAAAAAGGCCGCTTGAGGGCAACAAAGGCTGTGGACGATGAACTGTGATAAATTCAGATGCGGTTCGACGAATGAACGTGGGGTGTGTGAAAAACCCTCCAGTTCCTCTAATCTTGATGGCCTCTTACAGCAACGTCTATCGACGGTTTGTCGCTGCAACTCGTCGACTGCAAAAACTAACAGCTGAAAGGACTCCTAAATATCCCGTTACTAGTGCGATGTAATTAGTTGAACCGCAACTTACGAAGCATTAAGTCAATAGGCTATGTACATACTGCCCATTTCTTAACATGATCGATAGGGCACATTAATAACATTATCAATCACAACGATCAGTCCACACGATTCTACAGGTTGCAGTTGTACGATAGTATAGACTATAGGTTATCTATAGACCCATGCTAGGATAGAGATATACTTTTTTTGGGCTATCCTGTTTTCTGAAGGGTGATGCTCCTTAACCCAAAATGGTCTGAACCATTAGAAATAGGCCATTCTTTTTTTTCTTGATTCTCTTTGCGTACCTAGGCCATGTCTTTTTTTTATCAGGTAACAAGGTGTGATATGAGTTTTATTATTGTACTTCTTAACCCAAACCAAAACAAAACAGTTTTGGGGTTAAGAAGGACAAGTCTTGACCACGTCCTTAGTAAGGTGAGGAACACCTTAGAAAAAAACGTGAATGGTTGGTGCACCTCTATCGTACTATATCGTGCTATATCGTACTATATCATACTATATCATACTACATCATACTATATTATATACATCATACTACATCATACTATATCATACTACATTATACTATATCATACTATATCGTACTATACCGCACTATATCATACTATATCATACTATATCATACTGTATCATACTATATCCTGGTATATCGTACTATATCATACTGTATCATACTATATTACACTATATTATACTATTAATATATCATACTAAATAATACTATATCGTACTATATGATGATTATTATTTTTGCCCTCCGACAATGTAGCGTATATGCCTCTCCAATATAAACCGAATATCCTTTCATAAAGCAGCAGTAGTACCTAATATGAAGTCGAATGATCGCACCATAATGCAGTGGTATCTTCCGCCAACCATTTGCCCATTTCCTTTCCCCACACCTTCTCCTTTTATCTACTATTTCCTTTTCCTACATATGTTTTAGCTGAGAGTCTACCTTAATCCTCATCAACATTGCCACCCCAGGCCAGTGGCCGTAGTCCTCCCGATTCTTCCTCCCTTCCCCTCGCGGCCTGACGATCTCTCAGAGATAGTCTACATCGATGAACTCTGTGCGAAATCGCGACCTGAGTGGTCACAGAAATTATGTGGAATGGTCGCTCCTTGCACACGCCTTTCCGCGCTAGGGACGATGCGTCCGTCCCTCCAACGATGCTTGCCGCCACATGATCTATCAGGTGGCTGCCTTCTTTACCGAGGCGCCCAAAGCTTTCCACCGCGAGGGTGGCGAGTTTGTGGCTGCGTTTGTCGAAGAGCACCTGTCCCGGACGAGCGTAGTGGTTGCGCTTGCGCGCCTCGGAAGTGGCAGCTGCTGATCCGTTTCGATCCACGCTTCCTGCCCGCATGTGGACCCCTGCTTGTGGGCCCGCATACGTCACGTCGAGGAGTATCGACTTGTCGCGATACTCCGGTGCCGTCGCATCTCTTAGTCCACCTGCCTCCATCACGATGTCCATTCGCAAATCCCTGTCTGCGTGGAACGGGGCTCCGCTTTCCACCTGGTGGCGGACGGACATGCTCTTAAGGGTGCGGGAGAGCGCGTACACGAGGAGTTGGTGCTGGTTTACTTGTGCGCCCGCTCGGTGACACAATAGCGCATGCCGCGTATTAACCCCCGCTTCACCGCAGCGTGGGCATCTCGCCGCCAGGAATTCCTCTATCTCCAGAAATCTTTTCCCCGCAGTCACGCACTCTGATGCAGGGATGGTTCTAGCTAAGTCTACAGGCCTCGTCCTCAGGAAGGCGGTAGTCCCTGATCCCGATTGACTCCGTTGCTGGGCCCTGGCCAAGTCTCATGTCTCCTTCTCGCCTTGGGATTCGCTTGTGGCTCGCTGGGGCCTCGTCTCGGGGAGCTGGTGCAGCAAAGAGACGGACCTCTCATAACGTACTCGGTTTACCAGTTTACCCAGTATATGCTGCGCTTTGGTGGAGCTGATAGGTTCGGCGTCATGTGCAGGCAACACGTCTGCAATTGATTGCCCTGAGGCACCTTGCTCTCCTGCTCTAAAGGCTCTGTTCCGCCAGCTTCCCGGCACGATGTTCGCCATGGCCTCCTCTGAAACCCCATGCACATCGCGCAGGTCTCCTGACGCTGTTCCAGATGCACCGCACGAGGTCAGAACCGGGCAGCTCCCTCCGGACTTTGCTCCCTATTGGGCCGGATAGATCAGCAAGCACCTCTGGCACCGTCGCCACCAAGCTCCCAACGGATGCTGACATCCTCCGGGCTTCAGCCGACGACAGCCCAGATCCTCCGGCCCCCGTGGACAGGCTCGCCTGCGCCTGCTGATGGGGTTGCAGGGTCAACATGTTTGTCGGGCACCCGTCCGCGAAGAACGATGATTATTCTGCTGCCCTCGGGAGATCGAGCAATTTCTCCAGCATCCACAAGGCGTTGCCATCTGCTTTGTTGCATGCAGCCAGCGATAGTTCTGGGTCCATCACCCGTTCAAGGTAGGAGGTCCGTTGAACCATGGAGCCGGTGGCAATCAGGTTGGCTGATTGCTCGTCCGGCATGCGCGACAACATCCGCGCAAGTTGCTCCGCTCCCCCGCTTCGGACTATCTCCATTGCGCTCTCCCTCACGTACTCATCTGTGCCGATGGGCACCCCCACCACCTTAACCCCACCACGTTCGGCGATGCTGACGCCAATGCCTTCAAGCAGGGCGATTTGTTCCGGCGTAGGTACGTGCCCCTTTGGGGGTAGGGCAACCGTTTTGCTCGGGTTGGTCGCAATTCCGATGTTAGACAGCTCACGCTGGAGAAAGGGTACCACTTCCACAGTATCGGGTGTGATTTCCATCATTCGGATGCTAATGTCATCTATTAATAGGTAGGCGAATGCCTCTACACCTCTTGGCTCGAACTCCGCCCGTGTCCGCTTCAGCACCGGCAGGAGCGGCATGCAGAACAACGCCGGCCCCATGATCACCTTGTCGTACCCCGCTGGAGCAGTCAATCTTCCGCCTTTCTCCCGATTCCATCTGAAAGAACACGAGCGCAGACATCTCGCCGAAACATTTTGCCACGAACGGTGTAAGCGCCGGCACGCAAGTGGCTGCCTTCGCTAGCATAGCAGTCTGTTTCACTGTGTTGAATGCGTTGGAGCAATTGGTGAGGATCAGCCAGTTGTTTGCCTCGTGATGTATTCTTGCTCGTAGCGCTACCTGTTTCACCCCCCCTCGTACTCCGACTCCAAACTGTCTCGCTTCGCGGTTGGCCTCCTCCAGCCGTGGTCGCCACTGTCATAACCCATGTGCTTGGCGTGGGCAGTGACGCTATTAATAGAGTTGCACCTTTCGGTGGTGCTACGCCCGCTGCTGAAGGGCCGCTCTCCCGTACCGGGCTCGTTCCTTCCGCCGTGCCCCTCACCGCCGCTGGAGTGGAGCTGGGCTGACTCAGGAGGGGGGGCAAGGGTCCCGCCACCGTGACATCCCCTTGTTCGGCCATGAGGGTGTTCTCACGGCACCATAAGCGGCGCCTCCTGGCTCCGCCTGCCCCCTTACCCTCGAGTCACCTTCAGACGCCGGGGATGCTCCTTCCGGTTGTGTTACTCCCGCTGCTAATGAGTCACTCTCCAGCGCCGGGTCTGTTCCTTCCGATGTTACCCCCGCTGCCGTCGGGGAGGAAGACAGCTCGTTCCCTGCCTCAAACCCGTTTTGGGACCCAAAGGTCCACGCTGCCGTTGGGAACGGAGGAAGCGCCTCCCCCTCTTCTAACGCTTTTCGCACCCCGAGGGTCCACCTCGTTAGGCGGTCCTCCCACGTCGAGTCGAGGCCCGCCGAGAACTCTTGGACATGAGGTAGGATGTAGACCCTTCGGTTCGGGAGTCGGAGTACAGTATCCTGCGAGCGGATGCCGTACGTGGCGAAGATCTCACGGTAAAAACCGGCTGCCGCTCTCCATTCTCTTGGTCGGGGGAAGTCAAGGTAGGCGCCTTGGGGCAGGCCAAGAGCATTCCGAACAGGGTGCACCACAGGAACGAGGACGTTGGGCTACCCCCATAGGTCCTCACCATATCCTCGAAAGTATCGTGGGAACCAGTCGTGACGTAACTAGCTGGGTCCAACCGGGGGCCATCCTCCTCCAAGAGTTCGGCGAACTGCAGGGCTCCCGCTACTGCCGGCCACCTTTCCCCCGGGCGTGGCCTTGGAAGGTCCTCAGCCAGCTCAGCCGGATTAAGAGGCCGATTTCTTGCCGGCCATTCCGAGCGACACGCGACGCATGGTTGTGGATCTGCTTGCCCACTCGCGAGGCGTTCCGCTCGGTCTAGCATGCAGCGGGCATGTACTTGCCCTCCGTGGGGACACGGAATAAGCGCCCATAAAGAGTCCACCGCCGAATTCCCAGTAGGTTCCTCTAGTGCCCGCCCGCAGTAGGCGCAGGGAGATGCACCCCTGCTTCCCGCGGCATGACGCCTCCCTGCTGCACTCCTAGAAGCGCCTCCTTGTTCAGTTGGTCCCGTGTGTAAAAGGTCGTTCTCCGGCGTCCGGTCCGTTCTCTCCGGTGTCGCTGCCATCGCTGTTGAGAAGGAAGGAAAAGCATCACCCGCTTCCAACGCGCTTCGGACCCCGAGGGTCCACCTCGTTAGTTGCTCTTCGCATTCGGCGTCGAGGCCTACTAGATATTGTTGGACGTGAGGTGCGATGTAGAGTGTTTGATTTTGGAGTCGGAGTAGGATATCCTACGGTTGGATAGCGTACGCATCGAACAGCGTACGGTATCGGCCTGCCGCCGTTTCCCATTCCCTCGGTCGGAGAAAATCGAGGTATGCCCCTTGAGGCAGGTCCAGCGCATCGCAAAATAGGGAGCATAGCAAGAACGAGGAGGTTGAGCTCCTTCCGTGTGCATGTAACATGAGCTCAAACGTACCGTAAATGCCAGTCGTCACGTAGCTGGCTGACTCGAGTCCGGAGATGTGCCGCTGAGCGCAAGTGGCGAACTGCAGGGTACCTCTCACCGCCCCCCACCTTCCCTCATGTCCGTCCATGAATATCCCTCTAGCCAGCTCCGCCGGGTGGGGAGGTCGGCTTCCTCCCGGCCACGCCGAGCGACACGCGACGCAAGGCCTAGAGTCTGCATGTTCTCTCGCGAGGTTTTCCGCGTGGTCCAGCATGCAGCGGGTGTGCACAAAGCCTCCATGGGCGCACGGAACGGGTGCTGGAGCGTCGTCTTGACTCCTCACTAGGGTTATCGAAAGGCCAACCGCAGTACGTGCACCAAAGTTCCTCGGACTCCTCCAATCCCCTTTCAACGTCTTGACCACCTTCACCCTGACTCGCGGCCTCCTCTACGCCCGAGGTTAGTGATGGCCACAATGTCTCTAACTCTCGTTCGTTGTTGGTGAGCGCCATCCGGGGTAGTGCGATCGTATCTCATGTGGATTCTGGGCACTATTGCCGTGAGTCGGAACGTTCTCCGACGCGACACTTCTGTCCCGTCTCGGATAGCTACCCCGAATCGGTCGTCCCCCCTGCCGTCTGCTCCTGCTGCGCTTTCTACGGCACACCTCCTGTGGACGAGCCAGCCACCAAAAGCAAACCTCTGGTCAACCTCCAAGTGCCTGCCACAGACTCCACACGGCGCTCGCACTTGTTGCTGGGGAATCGTGCCCCGCCATTCTCCGTATCATACTATATCATACTATATCATACTGCATCATACTTATCATAAGATATCATAGTATATCATACTACATCATACTATATCGTACTATATCATACCATATCATACTATATCATACTGTATCATACTATATCATAGTATATCATACTATGTATATCATACTACATCATGCTATATCATAGTATTTCATACTATGTACCAGTATATCACACCATATCATACTGTATCGTACTATATCACACCATACCATACTAAATCATAGTATATCAAATTATATCAAACTATATGATACTATATCATACTATATCAAACTATATCATACTATATCAAACTATATCATACTATATCAAACTACATCGTACTATATCATACTATATCATACTATATCATACTTTATCATACTATATCATACTATATCATACTATATCATACTATATCATACTATATCATACTATACCATACTATATCATACTGTATAATACCATATCACACTATTTACGGAGGACAATAGTAAATAGGACCAAATAGTGATAGTAAAAATAGATGAATGTATAGGGTTTTTTTTCCACCGTAGGTCCTATTTACTAGAGTCTCCCGTAATATGAATAAGTCATAGTATATCATACTATATCAAACTATATCATACTATATCATACTATATCATACTATATCGTACTATGTCATACTATATCATACTATATCATTCTATATCATACTGTATCATACTTTATCATACTGTATCATACTATATCATACTGTATCATACTATGTCATACTATATCATAGTATATCGTAGTATATGTGACCCTGATAGCTACGCTGTAGTTGCAAGCCTTAAGGGGACTCGCCGACCTATATCCTTAATGAGGACACACAACCCGTAATACGCGCGATCGGAGTATCACACACAGCTTGCAAAGATGAGATTCGACAAAATCTTTGATCTCACAGCTGGAGTGTATTTTAATTTTTATAATTTACAAGGGCTCCGCATGGGTGCCGGCATTCGCCGGCGCCCATGCTTCGGGTAGGGCAGGGCAGCACTTCGACAAGTTATAGGTGTAGCTGTCCGATTTGGCATGCATTGAACTTTGAAGTAATGCCAAGAGTTTAATACGAACATGGGATTATGAAAGTCGTGCTTTGACAGAAGAAAACCGTAATACAACAAAGAAGGCAAGGATAGGCGAAACACACTGTTGTTAAATGCGCCGTCAAGTAAAAGTTAGCGTATATCAAACAAAAATACCGAAAAGAGTATTGAGAACCTGCGCCGCCTCTAGGCGAAACGAAAGAGGACTTGGCATTAATGAAGAGACTGCACTGCTGTCCCCGTGGCAATGGAGGTTCGAAGTCGACAGGATGCAAAGTCGGTTCGCATCAAACATCGACATGGGGCCATGTCAGCCGGCGAGGTTTGGAAGAAGAGAGCTTTGTTTGTTACCTGAATGAAGGCTGTCGCATTGATTGGTCTGCGTGGTCACGGGCGAGGAGGAAAACGAAGAAGAGGAGAGCGATCTCTCGTTGCGGCGGCGTTGTCTAAGACAGGTGCGGGGGTGGCTTTGCTCGCACGGGAGGTTTTGGCGTAGCACTTCTTCTCTGTTTTTTATCGGGAAGGCGGGATATGTGTGTCTGCTGTCTTTGCTTTGCGGGTGCTTTCACGTTGTCGAAATCGGACGCGTCCCCTCAATACATAATATCCGGAGTGTCTCTACCATGACGGCTGCTGACAGTGCCGTGGGTATTTCCTAGAGACTAACATATTATTTACTGGTAGTATGGGTCACAGGTACACTTTCTACCGTTACGTAGACAGATCTTCTCGTGAAGATTTGTATGAACGGTAGCCGTTCCAGAGGTATTGGATATCGTGTCTTGTTGTACTAAAAGTGGTCGTGGAGTTTCCGTAGATTCTGATGACAGAGAGGCGGGTAATCACGTTTCCCGCTGACAAGTAATCTCTGTCGACTCTCTGTTTTGCCTGCGAAGCACCTTTCGTTGCCTCAAGGCACTTCTATCGCTACCGTCGCTTGGTTCGCCGTCGAACCTTGCTCCAACCTGGCGTGTCCTCCACGCTACGAAGAACAAGAAGAGAAGACTTATTAATTAAGTGGTTGCAAGTTGCAAGTCGAACCTGGGTTACCCCAATCCCTCAGTAGTAATAATATTATATACCTTCGCAACATTTTTTTTTCTTCGTCCCATTTACTATCCTCTCGCGCCACTCTCGCGCTCCCTCCCAGTAGTAACTCAGATCCGGGGTCACATAGCGGGCCCTCCTCCTCCCTCCCCACTTCGGCACGTACGTGCCTTCATTTTTATCGCGAGAAGAAGCCAGCATTTTCTTTCCTCGTTGACTCGCGTCGAATTGTACCTACCCACGCTGGTAGGCGCTCTCAGCAGTTAATAATTCCTTTTTTTTCTGGCATTTTTGCAAATAAAGTCAAATCTCATCGTGGTGGGTATCGAACTCTCAAACGTTAGTAGTATTCGAGGGTGAAACCACTAGACCACCGGGGCGGCCGGCTGACAATTAATTAAAACAAAACAGGATCTATCATCTTTGCATATAGGTTACATTCCCCCATGTATGTATGGTATTACGATGGTTGACGCCTCGTTACCCAGACAGGTGTTGCCTGGTGTCAGTCAACATTATTATTTACTGATGGAGCCTGTCCTGTGACCACGGACGGACTTGATTATGCGAGTTAATGCGAGAACAACAACAACAACTGGTGATGCTGCGCTTGAAGCTTGGAATTTGAAAACAGCGTACTAGGCATAGTCTATATTATATCAGATTATTTACTGCTGTACTGTATGTAGTATCATCGATTGCTCGCGCACACATGCATGTTGTTGTCAAGAAGATAGCTATTATTACTACTACTACTACTACTACTACTACTACTACTACTACTACTACTACTACTATAGATTGCTACTATAGATTGCTGCTGTGGCATCGATAAGTACACCACGCGTTGACCCGTTCTCGGAAAAATAACTGCCCAGGAATCCAAAATCCAAAATCGTCCCCGCTATTCTCGGATGTGATTCTCACCTCCCGTACGTGGTACGCGTTCACGATCAGGTATAGGGGACGGATAAGGAAGGCGTTAGACAGCGCCCTTCGACCAAAGTGACTTGACCGAGAAATCCTACAGCACTGCCCACTGAGCTACTTGAATCACTTGACTCAGTAGCTCAGTGGGTAGTGCTACATAGTATGTTAAACTGCCAAAATAACCATTAATTTATAATAATGTCGTCAGCGCGCACGCTCGAAAAATACAAATTTGAAGGCGGTGAGAATCGAACTCGCGACACATAGCACTACCCACCACTGCTGTCACGTGACTCAGTAACTCAGTGGGTTTATGCTAAAATACCAACCAAATACGTTTTCGAGTTCATTAATTAATTCTCACCGACTTCGAAAGAGGGATCTCCGGAGCTCTCCCGTCTACACGTACTACAGCAGTTAGTAGCACCCAGGAGAACACCAACAGCAGCTATTATTATACATAAATATATATAAAATCATTCCCTTGGGTGTCATGTATTTGGTCAGGAGTTTTTTGTCTCGGCCGAAGCATGCGATTCGCGGAACTGGAATTCTCGATCGAATATAGCTTGGTTCGAGCGCCGCCTTCGGGGGGCGGCTCCAACGCCCCTCGCCCTGCCGTGTCCGTTCCGCACATCGACGTGAACGCGGACGGGTGCCGAGCGAGACGAGCGAGAAGTTGCTAAAATACCGTATGTCGAGGAGGAATTTTGGAAGAATTGTTGAATCTTAGTGGCTGCAACGCCTGAATGATTTACAAAATTGGCATCATTTCCAAACGGTACGTGATAATGTTGGGAATTTTGCGGTGTCATACTCTCGAGCGTTAGTTTCTTTGCTGTACGTTTTTACTATTAATAGTTCGTTTGGTTTCTTGCCCGGTCTTTTTAGGGAGACCCTATTGGCAGGACGGGCCTGCAACGAATTCTTGCAGGACGTTTTGGCACACTTTTGTCCCAGGTACCTGCACAGACCCCACCCAACCCCAACCCTAACCCTAACCCTAACTCTAACCCCAACCCCAACCCGACCCCTGACCGTTTGACCGGTACGTGGGGCTAAAAGTGCCCTCGCGCGGCTTCGCCGCGCGTTCGGCAGGCGTTCGCCAAAAAAAAAACGCGGGTAATAAAAAGCGGCAGGTCGCCAATCAGAGGCACGTCCTGCAAGAATTCGTTGCAGGCCCGTCCTGCAAATAGGGTCTCCCGTCTTTTTATTGCTTTTGTTTCTGCTCGTTTTGCCAGCTGGATATTCATTTTTTTAGTGTGGGTTCACCTAAAACGTGACACAACTTACCGACGATATCCAACAACTTCGCGACACAAATTACCGACGGCAAAACGTTTCGTGACAAAATAACTCTCAAACCATGGAATCATGACATTTTCATGTAACAGAATCTCGAGACAAAACCAAGCAGGTAGAGCCGTCTCTTCGGCCTTTGGCCCTGGCTTTAGCATGGCCGCTGACACTCCAGGCATCCTCTGCTGTAGGCATGAACGAGTGCGGTTGATTCGCAGCGAACTATCCCGCTGTGCTCGCTTCTATGTGGCCATTGTCCACGCCATTTCATGTCACCTCCCTTCTGTTTTGAGCTCGTCGTCGTGCCGTCGAGGTACGAGGAAACTCTTACTTACTGGGTGAGAACAGCAATATGTACGACGAGCATGAACGCCAACTGACGACATTGGCAAACACACAACATCAAGTGCAGCAGCAGTAGCCGAAGGGTGAAACTTCTAGCACATACTGCCGCAACTAGTAGCAACCAGAACCACAGCAGATAGCTCAAAGTGCAGTACGAGTGCAGTTGGCAAGTTTAGTCGTACACGCATCACTCTGTCCAATATATATGACAGAATCTCGAGACAAAACCAAGCAGGCAGAGCCGTCTCTTCGGCCTTTGGCCCTGGCTTTAGCACGGCCGCTGGCACTCCAGGCAGCCTCTGCTGTAGGCATGAACGAGTGCGGTTGATTCGCAGCGAACTATCCCGCTGTGCTCGCTTCTATGTGGCCATTGTCCACGCCACTTCATGTCACCTCCCTTCTGTTTTGAGCTCGTCGTCGTGCCGTCGAGGTACGAGGAAACCCGTACGTACTGGGTGAGAACAGCAGTATGTACGACGAGCATGAACGCCAACTGACAACATTGGCAAGCACACAACATCTGATATCAGGTGCATGCAGCAGTAGCCGAAGGGCGAAACTTCTAGCACATACTGCAGCAACTAGTAGCAACCAGAACCACAGCAGATAGCTCAAAGTGCAGTACGAGTGCCGTTGGCAAGTTTAGTCGTACACGCATCACTCTGTCCAATATATAACAACCGTTTTATGTTCATATTGATGGAGAAAAAAATATTACATTTCCTGTAAGAGTGATACGTCGTACGAGCGGACGTTCTGATCCTGGTGTGCTGCTGCCGTGAGACCATCGAGCACACCGCATGTTTTACCCAAACGAGAGCCAACAAGAGGCAGCGCACAGGGGCCCCCAACACAGAGACACGTGACAACCACGGCCAGCTGTCGATCGCATAATTCGCCGGTAGTCCGTGCTTCGGTGGGTGTATCGGAAGTCGTTCGTAGTACTGCTGTAGATCGTCGAAAAACCACGTGGCATCGTTCTGGTGGCAGAGTCGCCAGTAGACCCCCCAAAATTTATTTACCTTTTCTTTTTCTTGGCCCCATGCACCCATTTTCCTTTTCATTCTTTTTGTTTGTTTCTTTTTTCCAATTGACTTGCGTATGTTGTGCGTGTGCGTAGTGATAGATACCACGTGTAATATATACGTGGTAGTCTTTCTTGGGTGGCAAACGGTATAGTCGGTTTTTCCAGGCGCGAGTAATGAGACGTATGCACCGGTATGGACCTGGCACATCGTAGACTGACTCCCGATTTCACTTTTATATGTTTCTGGTGGAGGCATGAATTGCGTCAGCTGTGATTTATGTGTGTACCACCTTCGGTTTGTGTTTTTCCCCTAGGGTATTCCCCAGCTCCAAAGTGACTGGAGCCTGTCCTGTGACCACGGACTTGATTATGCGCGTTAATGTGAGAACGACAACAACATTTATTTATTTATTTATTTTTTTCTTCATCCTCCGGCGGATGGGGAAAAATAAAGCTTTAGCTCACCACACTTCCGCGTTAACAACAACAACAACGGAAATATTGCCTGTTTCTTGACCGTTCAGCTGCTTCCTGCAAATTTGGTTATTCTGCCAACACGATTTTGAACTTTTTCGCGATTTTTTCTTCCTTTTTGTCTAGTAAGTTGAACTTCCTACCATTTGCCGCTAATTTGCCGCCTGTGCATTAGTTGCGGAACGGTCCAGCTTTAGCTTTTCTTTGATTCGCACCATTTGTTTTGTACTTGACGAAGCTTCATCGGCTGAGATCTGGGCTTGGCTCATCAGCTCGACACCGCCCAGCACCCCATCGCAGCGCTATAGCTCACAGCAACGAAGCGCCGTGCAGTGCCCTGCGATGCCCTGGGGCTCAGCTCAGCAGCGCACCCCGCTAGCTCAGCAGAGCGAAGAGCTATGCTTTGCCGTGCTCTGCCGTCGCGGTCGTTCGTTATTCATGAGATATATCTAAAACTCCGCATACGCTGATATTTAGGTATTTGGCGCTTTATTCTATACATATCGCGTCAACCATCGTAATATCATACAATATGGGGGAGGGAATGTAATCTCTATGCAAAGATCCTGTTTTGTTTTAATCAATTGTCAGCCGGCCGCCCCGGTGGTCTATTAATAATAGTGGTTTTACCCTCGAATACTACTAACGTTTGGTTGTCCTTGAGTTCGACACCCGCCACGATGAGATTTGACTTTATTTGCAAAAATGCAAAAAAAAAAAACAGGGATCAACTGCTGAGAGCGCCTAGCAGCGTGGGTTGGTTCGACGCGAGTCCACGAGGGAAGAAAATGCTGGATTCTCCTGGCGGTAAAAATGAAAGCACGTGCCGAAGTGGGGAGGGAGGAGGAGGGCCCGCTATGTGACCCCGAATCTGAGTTACTACTGGGAGGGAGCGCGAGAGTGGTGCGGGGATAATAAATGGGATGAAGAAAAAAAAATGTTGCAAAGGTATATTATTATTACTACCAGTAAATAATATGTCGGTCTCTAGGAAATACGCACGGCACTATCAGCAGTCGTCATGGTAGAGACACTCCGGATATTATGCATTGAGGGGACGCGTCCGATTTCGACAACGTGAAAGCACCCACGAAGAAAAGACATCAGACACACATATCCCGCCTTCCCGATAAAAAACAGAGAAGAAGCGCTACGCCAACCTCCCGTACGAGCAAAGCCACCCCCGCACCAATCTTAGACAACGCCGCCTCAACGAGAGATCGCCCTCCTCTTCTACGTTTTCCTCCTCGCCCGCAACCACGCAGACCAATCAATGCGACAGCCTTCACGTAACAAACAAAGCAATCTTCTTCCAAAACCTCGCCGGCTGACATGTCCTCATGTCGACGTTTGATGCAAACCGACTTCGCATCCTGTCGACTTCGAACCTCCATTGCCACGGGGACAGCAGTGCAGTCTCTTCATTAATGCCAAGGCCTCTTTTGTTTCGCCTAGAGGCGACGCAGGTTCTCAATAATACTCTTTTCGGTATTTTTGTATGATAGACGCCAACTTTTACTTGACGGCGCATTTAACATAGTTTGTTCCGCCTATCCTTGCCTTCATTGTTGTATAATATTACGTTTTTTCTTTTGTCAAATCACGACTTTCATAATCCCATGCTCGTATTAAACTCTTGGCATTACTTTAAAGTTCAATGCATGCCAAATCGGACAGCTACACCTCAAGCAGTCGAAGTGCTGCCCTGCCCTACCCGAACATGGGCGCCGGCGAATGCTGGCGTCCATGCGGAGCCCTTGTAACCATTCATAATTTCTCCAGCACGCGCTCCTGAATACCAAATATGATCTCGGTGAGAATCGTACTTACTGCACATCCTTCGTGGGTTACGTAGCAATATACCCACTGAGCCGAAAAGCAACGACGCACAGCAGCAGCAGTGGTGGACCATGGTAGCTATATACGATACGGCAAAACCACTTAAGTCTTACTTCGAGGCCGCCATGAAAAAAGCGACGCCGGGAAAAAAATTAGATTCCAATTTGGAAATGATGCCATTTTGGAAATGTTGTCCCTTATTTATTCGTTCAAGCTCTACATATGCCAAGATCCAAGAATAACTCGGGCGTATACCGCCCAAAATACAACAAAAAAGCGCTCTTCTCGCTTGTCTAGCTCAGCGTCCGTCCGCGCGTTTATACTTTGGCGGGCAGTTGTCGCAGGCAACGTTATCTGGCCCATGCCGTGCATGCCTCGTCTCACACCCCTGGCAGCTGGTGCCCTACGCTGCTCTGGGTCTCGGACGGGACGGGGCAAATAACCTTGCTTCGTCTCGTCTCGAGTCTTGGGCCCTTGATGACTCCAGTGTGTAAAAAACGCCATATTTAGTTTTAGACAGCACAAAGTGCCCACACGAATATCGCGATATAGAACAAAGCGCTAAAAAATATCTAAATAAAAGTGCCCGCACAAATATCGCGATATAGAAATGTGATAATGTCGGAACAGTCTGGAGTTTGGCGGAACGAAGAGGAAATGTCGGAGAACCGGGTAATATAGCGGGGGTGGTTCCAGGGGGAGGAATGGCGGAAAAAATAGGAGGACCTCAGCAGCAACAACGTAGCACAGCAGCAGCACAGCAGCAGCGAGTATGGGACACAACAACCGGTAGAGAGAGGTAAATTGTGCCTTTTTTTTTTTTTTTTTGCTACGAAATTTTTTCGTGTTCGGTATAGGTAGAAGAAGGTAGCGCCAACGCAACAGCGACAGCAGCAGCAGTAGCAGTAGGGAAAAGACCGGCGGCAGGAGCATAGTGGGTAGAGAGGCGGCACGGGGAGACACCAATCGCAATCTCGGCCCAGCAGTGCAAACAGCAGCAGCGCACAGGAGCGGCAGCAGCAGTATAGAGAGAGTGGTGCGAAAGCAGCATATATATAAAAAGCCTTAAATACCTAAATATCAACGTACGCGGAGTTTTAGATATCATTAATAACGAATGACCGCGACGGCAGAGCGCGGCAAAGCATAGCGCTTCGCTCTGCTAAGCTAGCGCTGCGGTGTGGTGCGCTGCTGACCTGAGCCGCAGGGCATCGCAGGGCACTGCGTGGCGCTTCGTTGCTGTGAGCTATAGCGCTGCGATGGGGTGCTGGGCGGTGTGGAGCTGATGAGCCAAGCCCAGATCTCACAGCTGATGAAACTTCGTCATGTAAAAAAAACAAATGGTGGGAATAAAAAAAAAGCTAAAGCTGGACTGTTCCGCAACTAATGCACAGGCGGCAAATTAGCGACAAATGGTAGGAAGTTCAACTTACTAGACAAAAAAGAAGAAAAAATCGTGGAAAAGTTCAAAATCGTGTTGGCAGAAAAACGAAATCTGCAGGAAGCAGCTGAAATGTCAAGAAACAACTAACTGGCAAAACGAGCAGAAACAAAAACAATGAAGGCCGAGCAAGAAACCAAACGAACTAATAAAAAAGTACAGCAAAGAAACAAACGCTCGGGAGTATACCACCGCAAAATTCCCAACAATATCAAGTACCGTTTGGAAATAATACCAATTTTGTACTCATCCAGGCGCTGCAGATATTAAGATACAACCAAAATCTCCGAAATTCCTCCTCGACATGCGGTATTTTTGCAACCTCTCGCTTGTCTCGCTCGGCATCCATCCGCGTTCACGTCGATGTGCGGAACGGACACGGCAGGGCGAGGGCCGTTGGAGCCGCTCCCCGATGCCGGCGCTCAAACCAAGCTATTCGACCGAGAATTCCAGTTCCGCGAATCGCATACTTAGGCCGAGATAAAAAACTCCTGACCAAATACCTGAAACCAAAGAATGATTTTATATATATCTATAGAACATCTGTAGTACCAGGTATATTGGATCGGTGTGTCTTCGACCCCAAACGGTTAGTCTAGTCTATTCTAGTCTAGTCTAGTCTAGTCTAGTCTAGTCTAGTCTAGTCTAGTCTAGTCTAGTCTTATTAGGTCTTATTATGTCTTATTATGTCTTATTATGTCTTATTATGTCTTATTACATCTTATTATGTCCTATTATGTCTTATGATGTCTTATTATGTCTTATTATGTCTTATTATGTCTTATTATGTCTTATTATGTCTTATTATGTCCTATTATGTCCTATTATGTCTGTTGCGGCGGATTGACATGACGTCACATGAAATCCCGTGGCGGAATGCTTCCTAGGTCTGTATAACGCCGATCAGTCTAGAAAGCGTGCTGCTCACGGCCTCAGTCCAAAAACACACAAAACCAAACGAGGGAAAAAGGAACCTGAACTTGATCTGACACGAGTGTGAGTGACTGCGAACCGAGCTTGAGTACAGCTATCGTTACCGTGAGGCATTGTTGGAGGTTTCGTCCGGAGATCTGTTATATTGTACGAGCGCTTGGAAGAGGACTGCGTGGTACGAGACTGGTGTTTGCAGGCAGCTGTTGCAACAAGCAGACGGGAGGGATCAGCCTGAAGGTAGACACGGAGGAAACGAACTAGAAGCGGTGAGAGAGTTGGGACAAGGGATTGGAGACTTGGGTACGTGTGACTAAAATAGCTCTTTATCCGTTCGTTACATGGGGCTTCAGCTGGGATCCGTGTGGGTTGATAGTCTCGCTTGACGCAGGTAGAAGTACGGTCGTAAATGCGCAGGTAGAAGTGCAGCTGCATGCCAAGCCAATTTTGGTTGAAATAATGTATAGAATTTAGCATGGGAAAAAAGGAGTAGTCTAAAATTGAATGAATTTTACAGGATGTTGAAGAAAATTCCATGGCAGTTCAACTCTATAGTATCATGTTGAAAATCTCGCTTGTGTAGCAAAAGTTCGCTTGAAGCAGCATCGCGAACCCCACACGCTGCAGGATAATCACAGGCAGACACCGCAGAAATAGAAGCAGCAGCAGTACAGCAGGCCGCATGAGTGATGAGAATCGGTCGTCGTGATCTCTAGATAGTCGAGGCGAGGAATGAGACGCTTGATAGTTCATACATGATGAGGAGTCACGCAGTCCATGCTACTACGCACAGCAGTACATGCAGAGAGCAAACGAGATTCTCCCCGCTTTGACTGACACACTGTTTTTTTGCATGCGTTGCAGACGAAACGTTGGTACGTATGCATCAATGGTATAAATTGTTCCGCAAAGCATGCATTTTTTTTGCTTTCGTGCTCGTACTTACTTTTACGACGAGTACTTCTGCATTGTTGTACCAGGTATGTATGTCATCGTGCTGTATACATGCGTATCATATGTTCTGTATGTCGTTTGTGATATGCTCTTGTTTTTTTTGTGCTGCACCATTTTTGACGCCAAACTGACCGGGTATACCTGCCTGAAAAAATATTTCTCGTTTGTTTGGGTACCAATACGTACTCAATCGATAACGGATGCATACAGCAAGCGATGGTACCATGCGATCTCACGACTGGAGTGTATTCTAATTTTGACAATATCCGTAAACCAAATGTTTCAAATTTTGAACTGGAAAAGACATGCATGCATCCCTGCCTCCTAGTAAACCTTGCCTAAATGCAAGTTGGGGGAGTATTTATGTAGGCAGGATGGTGAAAAGGGAGTAACATGGACTGTTGAGCCAGTAAAATAAGGTACCAGGTAGTAATAAAAATATTATTATTTTGCAAGCTGTGTATGATGCTCCGATCGCGCGTATTACGTATTATACATCATTTGCTCATACATATACCTACTACATACTGCTGTATAGACTATATGGTCAAAACAGTGTACGGTTGTGAGTGTAGAGTATTATATGTATACGTTATTATTGGGGTTACTTGTTTGTTGCACCTTGCAAAGCATGAGAAATCCATTGGTCTGGGGGATCAGCAATTGCTGTACGGAAGAATAGTATACAGGTTGGTCTTGCTTATTTTACCTTGTATAGAATAGTACACAAGTTGGTATTTATACTACGCGAAATCGTAATCTACGGGCTGGGTTATTTTGGAAAAATATAGCAAGGGCTGACTAAGTTGTATAAAATGTAAGAAGTAGATTAAATAATACGAGACCAATAGGACATCAGGAAAGGATTATCATCAGTGCCGATGACGAGTAAGTTCATACGTGATAAGTCACTGTAGGGATGTGCTTGCGTTCATCATACGGGTTGAAAATGAGTTCGGGTCTGTTAGTTGATCTACACTTGTTGCATACTGTGAGACGACCGTAAGGCAAGGGTTTTTTTGCAGGCAATTTGGTTTTGGCCTTTGTGATGGGGATTTTGTGTCTTCGCAGGTTGTATAGGCACTGCAAGGTCGTTCTCACAGGTGTTTCAAGAGTAGTGATACTGCATACTGGTTCTGGTTTTTAATTCTGTATGGGGAATGTAAGCCTTTCTATAGCTGCTCTTTGTCATGCTAAAAACTTACCGGAATTGGAAACATGGTTTAGGAACATTATCATATTGGAATGGGAAGGGGGGAAGCTCGATAAGTACGTTGGAATTTTGGGGATTGTAAATAATGCATCAATAGGGGGAAGCTTGATAAGTACGTTGGAATTTTGAGGTTTGTAAAGAATACATTAATATCAATCAGTGTTGTGTCTTAGATGCCTAAGGGATTCCATACCTTACTCTGTTAGTGAAGACTCGAGCTTTCGAAGGGTTGCATGTATATTATGATGAAGGGACAACTTTCAACAAACCAGGAAGGTAAATATGCATGTACTCGAAACCTTTCACCACCCCTCTTTCCCACCCACCTTGTCCCAAGCCACTGTTTATACCCGTTTAGTGCGGACAACTTGGTGTTACTAGACTCCATCGATCCCCTGGACTCCACTCGTCTCCCTAGACTGCATCGTTGGATACCATCTTCACCTTATACGACGCAGCTTCGTCGAGTACATCGTGTACCACGCAGCCACATCGAGTCCGTCGCATACTGCACAGCTCCTACTGCATAGCTCCATTCGTCGGATACAACACAGCGTCGTCGAGTCCGTCGTGTCATCTTACTCTACACGACAGCAAAGCGAGAGGTTTCGTCAAAGGGAAACGGGCGGCGTCCCGGGGAGGAGGGGGGGAGTGATTGGAGGAAATAACATGGCAGGGAGAGGGGGACTTTTTGGGGGACCTTTTGGTGCACCCTACCCGAGGGGACGGGGGGGGAGGAGTGATTGGAGGTAATAACATGGCAGGAAGAGGGGGATCTTTTTGGGGGACGGGGGGGGAGGAGTGATTGGAGGAAATAACATGGCAGGAAGAGGGGAACCTTTTTGGGGACCTTTTGGTACACATTACCCGAGGGGAGGCCCACCACAGGGTGGCCCGCCACAGACCGGCCAGGCTGGAGGCTCACCACAGGGCGGCCAGGTTGGATGGGGCCCACAGGGCGGTGCAGGACGAGGGGCAGCAGGACCGGCAAATCCTGTAGGAGCGGGACGCGGGTACAATCAGATGTCCCCTCCCTCCCTACCGTCACCCTTCGGAATCGGAGGACGATGGGGTCCACAGGCAGCCCCAAGAGGAGCACCACCGAACCCTATATCGCGAGGAGGACCTCCGATAGCGCCACCGATGCCGCCAAGGCCGCCGCAGCAACAACAGCCAGGGTATGCTAGCCAACAACCACCGAACCCTATATCGCGAGGAGGACCTCCGATGGCGCCACCGATGCCGCCAAGGCCGTCGCAGCAACAACAGCCAGGGTACGCTAGCCAACAACAGCAAGGGTTCGCTGGCCAACAACAGCCAGGGTTTGCTGGCCAACCTCAGCCAGGGTTTGCTGGTCAACAACAGCCAGGGTTCGCTGGCCAACAGCAGTGAGGGTTCACTGGTCAACAGCAGCCAAAGTTCAGAGAGTTCCGCTCACCGATCGGGAATGGGAGCACTGCAAACTAAGACGTCACAGGTTTGGGTTCATGCAACGTTGTGGCATGCAACGAGCTCGAGCCGGCGACTTCCGATGGCGGTGCTGGTGGATACTGAGGCGGTTGGAGGAAACTACGTGTCACGGCAGTTCATCGAACCCATTGAAGAACGTGATGGTTGCGGAAAGCCGCTGATAAATCCAACGGGAGACGGCCTACTCCGCACAGCAAACCCAAAGAACAGCGCCGTACCCCCGATGGAAGTGGTAGGCTCGTGCTTGCTACCACTAGTCTTTGCACCGGTCGACCAAATCTTCCGCGTGAAGTTCAGGGTGGTGAAAGGACTTCCGTATGCGATGGTGCTTGGAGCCGCGTTCATGAAGGACAATCGAAGCATCCTCAGCTTCGATGGGGAGGAGGGTTTCCGGCCGACACCATCCTCAGCGTGGGTACCATTCGCCTCGAAGGAGGTCGGAGAGGCCGCGGCAGGGGCGATGTGTGCCGAATGGGAACACTATTGCGCGGTGAAACCGTCAACGGACGAGCAAGAACCGGACGAATTGGCGGGACCGAAGATCCCGGCGGGGATTATGGAGTTAGGAAACTCTGTTTGGGAGGACGAAGGCACTCTGCACTGGAAACTACGCATTGCGAAAAACGTAGAGGTTCCAGGTGGTACCAGTATCCAGGTAGACGCTTTTGTCAAAGGCCCTCAGCCTCAAGTGCAGCAGCTCGTAGTGGTAGAGCCAACTAACCGCTATGATCTTAAACTAGGAGTGGATCTAGGAGTGCCAAGGGGGGCATAGTGGTGGTTTCCAGGTATACCACTTCAATGTAAGCTGTCGAATGTTACCCAGGATAATGTGAAGATCCAGAGGGGGCTGGTGATTGCGACGGTTTACGCTGTTAACAATTACGATCGGGAACGCATGAAGTCACTCATGAACCCGGTGTCGGAGAAACCGACAAGCCCCAATCAGGACGAGGGGATCAAAAGGAAAGACAAGAGGAGACCACCAGAGCAATGCAACAAAGGGGGTGAAATCGCAGAGATTCCGAACGAAGCCCCCAAGGTGGACCTGAGAGAGGCCAACTTCGAACAGCTCAGTCCGAGCGAAAAGGGCACATTGATGGGCATTCTCAACGAGTACATCGATGTGTTCGCGGTCAACCCCAAGAGCGTACCAGCGTGCAAAGGAGTGCCCATGCGACTGGAGCTCAAAGATCCCAACGTCAAACCATACGGGGCGCCCATTCGACACTACAGCCCGGAACAGCGCGAAATGATTCAAACGGAGGTGGTGAAACTCCTGAAGAATGGATCCATTCGGGAATCAACTTCCGAGTGGGCCGCCAATTGTTCGACGGTTCGCAAGAAAGATGGAACAGTGCGGGTTGTACAGGATTTTCGAGGTATCAATGCGCTTCTCAAATCACAGAGTGGTGGACTCGGGGACTTGCAGCATATTATGGATGAGATGGAAGGGTCGAAGTATTTCTCTAGCATCGATCTAGCTTCAGGATTCTTACAGCTCGAGATCCATGAGGATGATCGACACCTGACGGCATTTCGAGACGCTGACGGAAAGCTGTACGAATACGTTCGCTGCGGCTTCGGGTTGAAGACAGTACCTTCGGCGTTTGCCAACTACGTTGGAGGGCGACTGTTAACCGTCAAGGATAGGGGAATCAAGAACTGGTTGGACGACATCGCCATCCCGTCGAAAACCCTTGAAGGTCAGTGGGTACTGCTGCGAGAAACGTTAGAGTGTCTGAGGCAAGGACGTTTAACCGTAAATCTTCAGAAATCGCATTTCTGTCAGTCGGTCATGGGGTTCGTCGGCATGATCGTGGATAGACTTGGTACCAGGCCAGCCCCGAGCAAGATCGATGCTATCACGCAGCTGTCCAGGCCGAACACGGTGGAGGAAGTGCGATTGTTGCTGGGCATGACAGGATACTTACGACAGTTCGTACCCCAGTATAGCACGGTGGTGGCGCCCATTTCCGACTTGCTGAGAGATCCAAGGTTCAGAACCAAGAGAGCGAAGAAAGAGAAAGTCCCATGGGGAGAAGAGCAGAACAAAGCTTTTGATGCGCTTATCGAAGCTTTGACGTCACCTCCAATCCTAGCCCTGCCGGTGTGGACAGAACCGTTCTCGCTGTCCACCGATGCCAGTGAGATAGGAGCAGGAGCGGTGCTAACACAATGCATTGAAGGAGTGGAAAAGGTGATCGCGTATGGCAGCAAAAGGTGGTCGAGAGGAGACTCCAAAAGGTCAGCAACGGACCGTGAATGCATGGCGGTCATGTGGGCAGTAAACAAATTCCAACCCTATCTTTGGGGACGGCCGTTAACGCTCATCACGGACTGTTCGGCGTTGACCTGGCTCTTCAAAAGCCAATCTCTCACACCGAAATACCACCGCTGGGCTCTGAGGTTAATGGAGCACGACATAACCTTGAAGTGGAGGCCGGGGACACAACATCAGCTCCCAGACGCCATGTCGCGGTTACCGAACAAGAGCATCGTGATCGAAAAATTCGACGACTCTTTTCCAGGAGACGAGTCGTTGCCAAACGTTTACAAAGGGCCACAGGGGCCAGTGCTCGACGGCGTACACCTCGAAAGCCTAGGAGTAGAAGATGTGGACGGATCTAGTACTCAAAGTCTTACAGTACTTGCAGCCGTCGCACTCACACCCACAGACCCATCAGAGGCAGATACTCAACAGGCCAAGCTTGTCATTGCACCGGAGCTTCCAGTGGTGGTCATGCTCGACTGTGGGGGGGGAGGCAGCATCCTTGCATCAGAAGGCTTGCTGACGGTCAGGGGAGCAGTAGACCAAGACTGGAGAGCACTGGAATGCATCAGAGCAAACGGACTGGACAAAGGTGCGAAGCTTCTTAGGGTGACAACAGGGTCGCCAGAATGCCTAATCATGTTGAGAGAGGTGAAACCAGACGTAGTGGTCGGTGACGCCTGCAGGAGGGTTGAAGGGATACGAGAGAAGGAGGGAATATCCGGAGCGAGTAGCCTAACCCAAGCTGCCATCGCTTCAGACGCACGAGTTTTCATACTCGAATGTTTGGGCAACCTTCTGCGAACGACGGTATGGAACGAGGAGATTCTCCCCGCTTTGGAACGAGAGTCATACATCGTGGACAAAGTGGAGATACTAGCGAGCCAAGTAGGGATTCCGTGGAGGAGGAAACGGACATTCGTGGTAGGAATCAAGGGAGGCCTTGCCACAAAAAGGAAGTTAGCCGTTTGGAAGCGGAGGTTGGAGAAGGTAAAGCAACCAGTTCAGGAATTAGGGGAATTTCTGGGACGAAGAGGCGCATACTTCTTGAAAAGAGGTAACGGAGAGCGAGCGATTTACTCGTTCAACGAACCCATCATCTCTTTGAACCGTGCTCACATCATGGGGGAAAAGCCAACCGAAGGGTATATCGCACACCCAGCGGATGCGGCACGCCTTGAAGAAGCCGAAGAGTTGCACTTCAACGACTACGCCAAAATCACCACAGGGCAAGAGCCCTACGTGATCCCGCAAACGGTTAGCCAAAGCGCAGCGGCAAACGTCATCGCAGATTTCACGTCTCCTCCAATGCTACGAGCAGTATTAGTTGAACTAGCTGTTCAAGGCTTACTGGGAAAACCGGTACCAGAGGTGGCGGAATTAGAAGGGTTGGCCTGCATGGTGTTTGAAGATTACCTCGCAGCATCGAAAGCCTTTGAGGTGACAAGAGCGGTCACGAGATCGCAGGCAAAGGCCACTTCCCAGGAACCGGGGGTTGTCTGGGAGGCAGAACCGCCGTTACCTGAGGAGGAGGAGATGGAGAATGCAAAGGCGCAGACGGTCACTACTACTGAACTACCAGTGGAAGTTGATCGCCCACGCAAACGCAGGGGTCAGAGAGAGCCCATCCCGAGACCGAAACGGCAACGTGATCCGTTGGAAGAATCACCAAAGGACACCAGCAGCCGTTCAAGCGGATCAGGGAAAGAGGCCAAGGGATCCCAGCGGTCAGAGCCATCCATGTTGGAAAGGGTGACAGCTATTCTCCAGGATTTGCCACAGCTGATGCAGAGGCAGTGCGAAGATATGGTACTTGGCAAGATTCGGAAAGAACTCCAGAAAGCGGGAAACCGAGGATCAGGAGGTGGCGAATATGTGATGGATGATAACGGCCTCTTGTGGATGGCACCTCGGGGAAAGATCCCACGACTTGCAGTTCCCCGATATCTCGTTCCAGGGATTATGGCGCTGGCGCACGGCACCTATGGGCATCCGGGGACGGCACGAACTACAGCCTTGATTAGTCATCGGTACTGCTGGCCCACCCTCATTAAGGACGTTAGAGACTACGTCCTCTCGTGTGGGTGCAGACGACGCAAGCGGTCAGCGAGTCAACGGGTTGCCATGCTACCGTCGAGGTTTCTACGACCCGGAGAAGTACTCGAAGTCGACATCCAGGACGTGGGGGTGAAGTCGGATGCAGGAAACAAAGTTCTACTGGTAGCAGTTGACAAAGCCAGCAAGTTCTTGTTCGCCTTTCCACTCCCTACGAAAGAAGCAATCGGAGTAGCGAAGAAACTGCTCGAAGTGATGCTTACTTTTGGGCTACCGCTGTATGTTCGCAGTGATCCGGGATCCGAGTTCACGGCAGAGGTGAGGCAACACTTATGTAAGTGGTTGAACGTGACCATCGCCTATGGGCCTGCCGATCATCCACGTGCACAGGGGACGGTGGAGAGATTGGGGGGGTGGCTACACGAAGCACTAGGAGAACTGTGCAAGACCTGGCCTCGCAGATGGGACGAATACGTACAACCGGCACTGTGGATCCATCGTACCACGCCGGACCTGCGCCTGCCGGGGAAGCCAACTCCCTTCCGTCTGTTCTTCGGTCGTGATGCACGCACGCAACTTGATGCTACGCACCCTGAGATAGATGGTGGTGATTTCAGAGGCGGGATGCACAGTTACGTGGCCGACAAACGTCAAGCGTACAAGGAGGTACGGGATGTACGGATGGCTCTATCGAAAAGACATGAAGACAGGCAGAAAAGTCGTGAAAGTCGGAATGCTGAAATCGGTCGAACCTCGGTAGGCACCCGTGTTGTTGTCGGAGATAAGGTGCTGGTGAAGGAGGCGGAGTCTGTGATGGTAAGGGAAGGGATACATAATAAACTAGCCCACGAGCACTGGACCGGACCTTGGGAGGTGACTGAAGTTGTCTTACCAGGACTCAGCTACATCGTCACGATGAATGGGCGAGGGATTCGCCGACGACGGGCGTCAGCATCGAATATCAAGATGTTCCACTTACGTCCGGACGACCTCCGTCACGACTTCGAAAACGAATTTGCTCACCTGGCATGGGGAGTTGACTTCGGACTGGCGGAGCCGTCGACTGTAGCGTTCCCTATGTATACCCTAATAGACAGAAAGGCTGTGATGGGTCAAGGCAACGCTTGGAAGTGGCGATACAAGGGACGATTCGTGGATGGCACAGAGTCGCAGTGGCTGTCCGAAGAGGAGGCACGAGACAGCTTCACCCCTTTACAGCTGGACGTTTTCCATGCGCTGTGGGAAACGTATCACGGAGCGGAGTGCCGGGCAAGACCAACTTCGACGCTAACGCGGAAGGAAAGAGATGGGATCGACCGCGAACAAGCGTTGAAACAACACCCCGTGGGGACCGTAATCTGGAGGGAATTCGCGGACGCTGAAGGAAACAAGAAGCGTCACCTTTCAAAAGTCTTCGACTACAAGTCACCGTACTGGCGGGTTCGGTACGCAGACGGAGATTGGGAGGAGCTCAACGAACGTGAAATCCTGAAAGGTAGGAGGACCGGAAATTCGCAATCCGGTTCCCCGTAAACGTGGAACGTGAAGTGGAGACGGATGGAGAAAGGGAGAAGACGCTGGCCAAAGATCGACCAGCGAGGAGGATCAAGGCCTCGGCCTACCCGAGTTAATGGGAAAAGCCGGGAAGTGGTGGATAAGAGGCTTTCAGCTGGTGCGCTTGATGAGAAATACTAGCAAGTCCAGCAGTACCGATCTGGGACCTAATGCGAAAAATGCGCGAGGCCCAGGGTCCCTACCCCCTGAGAGACGCCTATCCATGAAAATGTTAGACGCCACTCATTCGAGCCTTAGGGTAATCGAAACATGATTAAGTGTGGGAAAAGGCCCTCACTCTTACTCCAGTGTATCCGCAGCCCGGTTAGCACGGTATTCCTGAGCCGTGCTGGGGGGATGTTGCGGCGGATTGACATGACGTCACATGAAATCCCGTGGCGGAATGCTTCCTAGGTCTGTATAACGCCGATCAGTCTAGAAAGCGTGCTGCTCACGGCCTCAGTCCAAAAACACACAAAACCAAACGAGGGAAAAAGGAACCTGAACTTGATCTGACACGAGTGTGAGTGACTGCGAACCGAGCTTGAGTACAGCTATCGTTACCGTGAGGCATTGTTGGAGGTTTCGTCCGGAGATCTGTTATATTGTACGAGCGCTTGGAAGAGGACTGCGTGGTACGAGACTGGTGTTTGCAGGCAGCTGTTGCAACAAGCAGACGGGAGGGATCAGCCTGAAGGTAGACACGGAGGAAACGAACTAGAAGCGGTGAGAGAGTTGGGACAAGGGATTGGAGACTTGGGTACGTGTGACTAAAATAGCTCTTTATCCGTTCGTTACATGTCTTATTATGTCTTATTATGTCTTATTTTGTCTTATTATGTCTTATTATGTCTTATTATGTCTTATCATGTCTTATTATGTCTTATTACGTCTTATTACGTCTTATTACGTCTTATTACGTCTTATTATGTCTTATTATGTCTTATTATGTCTTATTACGTCTCATTATGTCTTATCATGTCTTATCATGTCTTATTATGTCTTGCTATGTCTTATTATGTCTTATTATGTCTTATTATGTCTTATTATGTATTATTATGTCTTATTATGTCTTATTATTGTGTCTTATTAATACAAGAAGACATCTGAATACAGTCTGTTAAATTGTCTGTAAAGACCTCCGTTATATTATCTCAGAAGACGTCCGTTATACTACTATAATACTATACTACTATACTATCAATAGTATACTACTATTATACTGCTATACTGCTATAATATTAATACTATAATACTATCCTACTAGACTATACTACTATACTGCTATACTACTATAATAGTATGTATGCAGCGGGTGGGTCTCTGGCGGGTGGGGGGTTAAAATTAGTCGTGTCTTTGACTCGCCCCCTGTTTTTCCCATAAAACACTATCCATCTAACTAAGTAACACGTTTTCCGCATTACTCTAAAATCCTAGATATAAACATATATAAAATCATTCCTTGGTGTCATGGACTTTGGTCCGGAGTTTTTTGTCTCGGCCTAAGTATGCGATTCGCGGAACTGGAATTCTCGGTCGAATATGGCTTGGTTTGAGCGCCGCCTTCGGGGGGCGGCTCCAACGCCCCTCGCCCTGCCGTGTCCGTTCCGCACATCGACGTGAACGCGGACGGGCGCCGAGCGAGACGAGCGAGTGTCGAGGAGGAATTTTGGAAAAATTGTTGAATCTTAATGGCTGCAACGCCTGAATGATTTACAAAATTGGCATCATTTCCAAACGGTACGTGATTATGTTTGGAATTTTGCGTACCGGGTGAGAACAGCAGTATGTACGGCGAGCATGAACGCCAACTGACGGCATTGATTGGCAAACACACAACAGCAGGTGCATGCAGCAGCAGTAGTCGAAGGGCGAAACTTCTAGCACATACTGCAGCAACTAGTAGCAACCAGAACCACAGCAGATAGCTCAAAGTGCAGTACGAGTGCCGTTGGCAAGTTTAGTCGTACACGCATCACTCTGTCCAATATATAACAACCGTGTTATGTTCATATTGATGGAGAAAAAAATACCAGGTCGTATTACATTTATTTCCTGTAAGAATGATACGTCGTACGAGCGGACGTTCTGATTCTGGTGCCGTGAGACCATCGAGCACACCGCATGTTTTACCCAAACAAGAGCCAACAAGAGGCAGCGCACAGGGGCCCCCAACACAGAGACACGCGACAACCACGGCCAGCTGTCGGTCGCGTAATTGTCCGGTGGTCCGTGCTTCGGTGGGTGTATCGGAAGTCGTTCGTAGTACTGCTGTAGATCGTCGAAAAACCACGTGGCATCAGACGTATTTCAGCCTCGAGGTTAGGTCTTAAGTACTTCCAACTGGAAGAGCTAGGCCATTCGATATTTCGACCTAACGCATAAAAAAAAAACCACATGTCTAAAACTCGAAATAGTGGTCTCTTTCAGTACGCATAAAAAGGAAAGCCGAGGAAAGATCAAACTACTTGAAAATAGACTATGATATTTCTGCACTACAGTACTCCAGACGCAGATGGCGAGACGAGGATTTATGTCATCAGTCAGCACATGAGTGGGTGGAAACTTCGAGAAAGACCCTCCCCTGCCCATGCTACTGTGCGAGCTTGAACAAACGGCCAAAACAAATAACTGGTGCCTGGCAAAAACATTGAGTGCTTCGTACTCCATACTCGCTTCATATGTAGGATACCTCGCAGGCGTCTGCCGCCTTCGGTGTGCCTCAGTGTGGCAGTCAGTACAGCAGCACAGCAGGACTGGCCCTCAACCCGGATCGAATTTCCACCCTCGAAATGTAGGCATTCGCGGGAAAGAGGCAACAGGGTTGTAAACTGCAGCAGCTCCGGCCATGCGCTACGTCAGGAACAAAAAAAAATGTGTCATCGAAAAATTAAAGCCTCAGGACGAGAGAGCAGGAGCGCGAGCGCGCGACGAACTATGTCAGAGTCCCAGCTCTCTGACCGCAGAGAATGCCAGGGTAGGAGGAGTCTCGCGGGCGTTTTCCACCGGCTAGTTGTGCTGTAGTTGGGTCGGCTGTTGGGGTGCTGGTTGTCTGTGTGTTGTGCTGTGTTGTTTTTGTTTTGTGGTGTGTTGTGTTGTGTGTGTGCGCTCGATTTGTGGTGTGTTGTGTTGTGTGTGTGCGCTCGATCCTCGTGAATGAACAAGGGCTCCTTTTCAAGTAATAGTTCGTAGAGGCATGCCGCTCCACGAGAGTGGGACGCCTCTGACCACCGCCAGCGTTCCTGATGGTGTTGTACACGCAGGTTGATTAACCCGGGTTGGGGATACACCAAGCGGCTTGCTAGGTTGAGCTTTGCAATTACTGCGTGGGTGTTGTGCTGTGCTGCTGCTGCAGAGTGTCTGTTGTTGCCTCGAGCTTTTGTCGTCTGAAATGCTGTTGTTTGCTGGAAAATACTCGGAAAATTGCTTCAAATATGCACTTGGGCCAGAATGTGCCCAAGTGCATATTTTGGGAAAAGCCACATCTCACCGTGGTCTGCCGTGGTCGTTAGGTCGATAAAATGGACCTATTTTTTAGACAATTTGAAACACGATAGGGCTTAATTTGGTTTAGAGCCAAAAATATAGGCATATCGTCAGGCTTAAATACGTCTATCGTGCTGGTGGCAAGACTCGCCAGTAGACCCCCCAAAATTTATTTACCTTTTCTTTTTCTTGGCCCCATGCACCCATTTATTTCCTTTCCTTTCTCTTCTTTGTTTGTTTCTTTTTTCCAATTGACTTGCGTCTGTTGTGCGCATGCGTAGTGATAGATACCACGTGTAATATATACGTGGTAGTCTTTCTTGGTTGGCAAGCGGTATAGTCGGTTTTCCCAGGCGCGAGTAGTGAGACGTATGCACCGGTATGGACCTGGCACATCGTAGACTGACTCCCGATTTCATTTTTATATGTTTTTGGTGGAGGCATGAATTAATTGCGTCAGCTGTGATTTATGCGTGTACCACCTTTGGTTTGTGTTTTTCCCCTAGGGTATTCCTCAGCTCCAGAGTGACTGGAGCCTGTCCTGTGACCACGGACTTGATTATGCGAGTTAATGTGAGAACGACAACAACAACAACAACAACTGAAATATTGCCTGTTTCTTGACCTTTCAGCTGCTTCCTGCAAACTTGGTTATTCTGCCAACACGATTTTGAACTTTTTCGCAATTTTTTCTTCTTTTTTGTCTAGTAAGTTGAACTTCCTACTGCCGCTAATTGCCGCCTGACAGCTGTGCATTAGTTGCGGAACGGTCCAGCTTTAGCTTTTCTTTGATTCGCACCATTTGTTTTGTACTTGACGAAGCTTCAGCGGCTGAGATCTGGGCTTGGCTCATCAGCTCGACACCGCCCAGCACCCCATCGCAGCGCTATAGCTTACAGCAACGAAGCGCCGTGCAGTGCCCTGCGATGCCCTGCGGCTCAGCTCAGCAGCGCACCGCTAGCTCAGCAGAGCGACGCGCTATGCTTTGCCGTGCTCTACCATCGCGGTCGTTCGTTATTCATGATATCTAAAACTCCGCGTACGCTGATATTTAGGTATTTGGCGCTTTATTCTATACATATCGCGTCAACCATCGTAATATCATACACTCAATATGGGGGAGGGAATGTAATCTCTATGCAAAGATCCTGTTTTGTTTTAATCATTTGTCAGCCGGCCGCCCCGGTGGTCTATTAATAATAGTGGTTTTACCCTCGAATACTACTAACGCTTGGTTGTCCTTGAGTTCGACACCCACCACGATGAGATTTGACTTTATTTGCAAAAATGCAAAAAAAAAAACAGGCATCATCAATCAACTGCTGAGAGCGCCCAGCAGCGTGGGTTGGTTCGACGCGAGTCGACGAGGGAAGAAAATGCTGGATTCTCCTGGCGGTAAAAATGAAAGCACGTGCCGAAGTGGGGAGGGAGGAGGAGGGCCCGCTATTGACCCCGGATCTGAGTTACTACTGGGAGGGAGCGCGAGAGTGGTGCGGGGATAATAAATGGGATGAAGAAAAAAAATGTTGCAAAGGTATATTATTATTACTACCAGTAAATAATATGTCAGTCTCTAGGAAATACGCACGGCACTATCAGCAGTCGTCATGGTAGAGACACTCCGGATATTATGCATTGAGAGGACGCGTCCAATTTCGACAACGTGAAAGCCCCCACGAAGAAAAGACAGCAGACACACATATCCCGCCTTCCCGAGAAAAAACACAGAAGAAGCGCTACGCCAACCTCCCGTACGAGCAAAGCCACCCCCGCACCAATCTTAGACAACGCCGCCTCAACGAGAGATCGCCCTCCTCTTCTACGTTTTCCTCCTCGCCCGCGACCACGCAGACCAATCAATGCGACAGCCTTCACGTAACAAACAAAGCAATCTTCTTCCAAAACCTCGCCGGCTGACATGTCCTCATGTCGACGTTTGATGCAAACCGACTTTGCATCCTGTCGACTTCGAACCTCCATTGCCACGGGGATAGCAGTGCAGTCTCTTCATTAATGCCAAGGCCTCTTTTGTTTCGCCTAGAGGCGACGCAGGTTCTCAATAATACTATTTTCGGTATTTTTGTTTGATAGACGCCAACTTTTACTTGACGGCGCATTTAATAGTTTGTTTCGCCTATCCTTGCCTTCTTTATTGTATAATATTACGTTTTTTCTTTTGTCAAAGCATGACTTTCAGAATCCCATGTATGTTCGTATGAAACTCTTGGCATTACTTTAAAGTTCAATGCATGCCAAATCGGACAGCTACACCTTAAGTGGTCGAAGTGCTGCCCTGCCCTACCCCCCATGCGGAGCCCTTGTAGTCTATATATTTAATCGCGTAGGGGGCGCAGAGGTTTTCGGGGCAATGCCGTAGCACCATCCCCTGCGCAATATTGGCAAAAAAATAATGAGCGGCCTAGTGATGAAGGACATCATGTGAAGGTGTCTCCATTCTTAGTTCGACGGTGCTCCGTCTCGGGCCGCGTGGTCAGCGGTCAAACGACTATTAATAGGAATCCAACAAACGAGCACCCTGCCCTCCTCTCCTGCGCAACATCACCCCCGGTGATACCTACTAGGAATCCAACAAATGAGCACCCTGCCCCCCTCTTCTGCGCAACATCACCCCCGGTGATACCTAACTACTTCCAAGTATCATGGAACACCGAACAACTAACACTCTTGGGATCGTCGTTATCCTTCCTTGCAAATTAATACTACTACAGTAGAGTATGAATGAATGCAGTAATCCTTCAAGCAATTTTTCTTATTATTAATAATAGTTTCACCATCCGACAGCGTGTACACAGCATCATCATTACATCATCACATCACATCATCACATCATCACATCATCACCTTCAACGTGGATCACTCATCATAAGCAATGCAAGGGATTCCGAAAAAAAGGAAACCTGCGAACGAAGTTTAACTTCCCTCTGTGCCTATTATTACCTACTCTCGGCTTACTTACTGGATGGAAGAAGACCAACTCAATGAAGCTGTGCGCTTGCAAATTCGTCAAGAAATTGCAGCATCCCCTTTTTCCTATAATACACACGTGCGTTCCAGGGTATGTATGTGAAGCCCTTTCATTCCATATCCGTACCCTATACATCCTGTATGCTAAGCCTTTATATGGTCAGGCTGCCAGTGCAACACCAAAACACTTAGCATATCGATCTAATATATCCAATCGACCGTTCCTTCTCCCTTGTCATTGCTATATATATCACACATGCAATGTGTATCTTACATGCTAATTCTACACACTTACTTGAGCTCTATTATTTTAATAATAGCAATTCATGTTCGGATATATTATTAGTATGGACGGCGGTGATGCTCACAGGAGGAGCTTAGCTATCCTCATTGAAGAGCACGTAATCGTTTGTGATTTGGGGATCACCAATGATCAAGAACAAGGCCGGGGGGGGGTGCTCATTTGTTACTTGCCTTACTTAGTCATTTGGCCATTGACCACGCATCCCTTTCTAGTCGGAGCACCGTTTCTACACCAAATAGCCTACTAGAGACACCTCCTCCTCCTCCTAGCCTTACTTCGTCAGTTAGTAATTCAGTTGGGCCTAGGGGCGGGGGTGTGACAGACCACGCACAGTATAGTGTACACAGTACTGTATAGTGTACACAGTATAGTGTACACAGTATAGTGTACACAGTATAGTGTACACAGTACACACAGCAGTGTACACAATGGTGTCGCTCGTCGTGGCGTGGGGATGGAGGCTATTAATCGATTGCTATCAATTGCTATCGATTGCAATCAATTGCACTACACATCACATTATGGATTAACACTAGCATCATCAACAACAGCAAGCAGCGAGCAAGCAGTATTTTAGTTCTCTAAACTTTACCGGTAAAATAGTAAGTAATTAATTACCCGGTACGGTATGTATGTATGTATGTATGTATGTATGTATGTATGTATGTATGTATGTATGTATGCAAGTTTACCGGTAGTAAAGTAATTCACCCCCTTAAAAGCTCCACCCGCGTTATTGAGGGCAAACAACTTGGAATTAGAATGGGGGATCTTTTGCAGCTAGCAGCTGTAGGAAGGGTCAACTCTTTGAAAACTCCACCACTGAACTTACGATTTTGGGAACAAACCAGTTGGGTTTTGAGTGGAAACCCTTTATTTATTAGAACTACAATAAAGTTGTGTTTTGTCTGCAAACAACTTGGAATTAGTGTGTGATAATGATAATAACGGTAATGTTCATGTTAGTTAATGTTCGCACGGTAGTATACCAAGTAGTAGAATGCACCAACACAGCAAGCAGAGTGAGTGTGAGCTCGCAGAGCAAATAGCGAAGAGCCAACCAACGAGCGAGCGGGCAAACAGCGGTGGGAAGTGGAGGGAGGGGGGAGACCCCAGCTTTCCGTCGAACGCCACACCATAACTAAGTATCATATCTATCGTGCTGCTCGTATTAGCATCACAAATATGCAATTTCAAATATATATGTGCAATCAATGCTAGCGCATCTCAAACATGACCAAAACTAACACATCACATCGCAACTATTATTAATAATAATTATGTGACGTACTGCCAATAACATGAAACAACATGTCACATATATATAACGTCAAAAGAATGGTACTCCGTATTAATAGTCAAGATATCGTCACTGAATATTGTTCACTATTATTGATACCGGGGAGAGAGAGTATCTCTCTTGTTTTTTTGTATTTTTGTATTATTGTATTTTTGTATTTTTCAAGTTCGACATGTGGTTTCGAGGCCGTATCTTAACAAAAGTCTAAAAAAGTTTATTATTGTTTATGGTGTATGGTGGAAGGGATGTGGGACTTGAACCCACGACTCAAAAAACCCATGGTCCTGTCGACGACGCCATTTGTTAAGGAATTAGTGGGGTATTAGTCGGTTTTGACCACTTGCAAGAGGTTAACCAATAGCTTGCCCAAACTAAGCCTTATATCACTGGCGTGTCCTTCGGATCCCACCATAGCGATAGCGATAGCGATAGATAGCGATAGCGATAGCGCGAGCTGTCCCTACCGGCGGTCCCCGTTACTACTACTCCGGCAGCGAAATGTTCTAAGGCTTAGTTTGGGTAAGCTATTGGTTAACCTTTTGCAAGTGGTCAAACGGACTAATAACCCACTAATACCTAAACAAATGGCGTCGTCGACAGGACCATGGGTTTTTCGGGTCGTGGGTTCAAATCCCACATCCACCACAATAAACTTTTTCAGACTTTCCCCATGTCGAACTTGAAAAATACTCTCCCCGGTATACCCAGGAAATGAAACGGCTTGGATAATTGACAGGTCCGCCCGTATATCCGGCCGACCTCTGGTATCCCGCCGTTTCAGGGGGGAGAGTGTAATAAGGCTTAGTTTGGGTAAGCTATTATTGGTTAACCTTTTGAAAGTGGTCAAACGGACTAATAATACCCTACTAATTCCCTAACAGAAAGCTACTCTACCGTTATAGCATGTATGTGCAACACAACAACACGCGCAACTATAATATTTGCCAACCAGACAGCACATACATGATGTTTTATAAGGCTTAGTTTGGGAAGTTAGTTGAACCCACGACCCAAAAAACCCATGGGGTGTCGACGACGCCATTTGTTAAGGTATTAGTGGGGTATTTGTCCGTTTGACCACTTGCTAAAGGTTAACCCATAGCTTACCCAAACTAAGCCTTATAACATTCTCCCCCCCTGGAACGGCGGGATACCAGAGGTCGGCCGGATATACGGGCGGACCTGTCAATTATCCAAGCCGTTTCATTTCCTGGATATACCGGGGAGAGTATTTTTCAAGTTCGACATGGGGAAACTCTGAAAACGTTTATTATTGTGGATGGTGGGGATCGAACCCACGACCCAAAAAACCCGTGTCCTGCCGACGACGCCATTTGTTAAGGAATTAGTGGGCTATTAGTCCGTTTGACCACTTGCAAAAGGTTAACCAGTAGCTTACCCAAACTAAGCCTTATAACACATGGATGGGCCTGGTTTCTGTTTTTTTCGCAACTTTTTGCTTATCCTCCTATACTGGTACGTAATACTGTAATGCGCAAAAATTGGTTTCGCTTCTAGTCGTGTCTATCTAGTCGCGTTTAGTCGTGAGTCGCCTCACGCTATTAATAACGCTATTATTATAATAGCGCTATTAATAAATAACGCTATTAATAAATAACGCTATTAACTGGTTAGGGGTGCAGCATACTCATTATTGCACTATTTACATCATTGCATTATTATTACAGTATTGCATATAATTGCATTATTATTTACATCATTACATTATTATAACATTACGTATTACAATATTATTACATTTTTTAATTATTACATTATTATTATTGCATTATTGCAGTATATACATTATTACACTCTTACACCATTTACATTGCTACATTATTAATTCATGTAATGATGAATAACTTTATTAATAACGTTATTAGTAAGCTCAACAATACAGTGAATGTATGCATAGTCTATATAGATAATAATAATGTATTAATAACGCAATAATAATGTAATAATAATGTACTAATAATTTATTAATAATGTAATAAGCTTCTATCATGAGTAGCTAGGTGAGGTAAATATCATGAGGTGAGGTGAATATCATGAGGTGAGCTGAATATCATGAGGTGAGGTGAGGTGAATAGCTCGCCCGAATAATAAGATTTTTCGAAGACATACTTGTACGAGTATTCCCCCGCGGGAACCGACCAACATTTCCATTTCCATGCGCGATTTAATAGTCCTAAAACAAATGTGCAGATACCTGGTAGACTAGACTATAGACTAGACTGCTATCGTATTGTAATAGAATACGTAGTTCCGCACTATTTGAGGAGTCGGCTAATAAATGTTAAATTAAAGGTGGGGGACACAGAGTGCCCCCTGCAGGTCTGCCAATTGAGCAGGTCCTCGGAGAGTACTCACTTTCGTTCCTTCGTAGAGATGTAGCTTTATTCGTTTCCACCAGAGCCCGGGATAGCTTCTGAGATCGGAGGCACGTGCCTCCGATCTACTTCCTAACTCTCCCGAATAAAAAAAACGCCAACCTTATCATACGAAACCCCTCCAAATGATCTCAAATAAATCCGGATACCTACAGGCCTTTTGAGGCCGTATCTTAACACTAGCCCACCCTGATGAGTCGCATATGCAGAAATATGGGAGATTCGGGGAAACTCCGGTTCTACGAACTAGACCATGAGTCGAAGATGCGGCTCCTCAAAACCCACTCCCACACCTCTAACCGTCTGGCTATGGAGCCAGGAACACGCGAAGAAAAGCAGTAGAAAGAAAAGCAGACCCTACAGCAAGGCAATAGTCACCCATCCAAAAACTGCCGCATGCCGCCGGCGTGGCGGGGGGGGCAGAAAAGGCCCTAGAACCTGCCGCATGCCGCCGGTGTGGCATAAACCAGTAATAAACCAGTAATAAACCGATCCTATACAACAGCAAGTATCCTATCCTATACTATAGCAAGTATCCTATTGATAGTATACAACAGCAAGTATCCTATTGATGCTATGCAATAGCAAGTATCCTATTGATACTATGCAATAGCAAGTATCCTATTTGATACTATGCAATAGGTGCAACCCCAACCACCGTGGGATGATTTAGTTACAGTGGGGTTACAGTAGGGTTACAGTAGGGATACAGTAGGGTTACAGTAGGGTTACAGTAGGGTTACAGTAGGGTTACAGTAGGGTTACAGTAGGGTTACAGGAGGGTTACAGTAGGGTTACAGGAGGGTTCCAGGAGGGTTACAGTAGGGTTACAGGAGGGTTACAGGAGGGCTACAGGAGGGTTACAGGAGGGTTACAGGAGGGTTACAGGAGGGTTACAGGAGGGTTACAGTGTTACACAGCAGTGTTACAATGTTACAATGTTACAATACGCGCAATCAATAACTCTCGTACTATAAATAACTCTCGTACTATAAATAACTCTCGTACTATAAATAACTCTCGTACTATAAATAACTCTCGTCCTAACTCTCGTCGTATTTCTGTCAATCTATTTTATTATTAATACTATTATTTTGCCCTCCGACAATATAGTGTTATAAGGATTAGTTTGGGTAAGCTATTGGTTAACCTTTTGCAAGTGGTCAAACGGACTAATACCCCACTAATTCCTTAACAAATGGCGTCGTCGACAGACCATGGGTTTTTTGGGTCGTGGGTTCGATCCCCACCGTCCACAACAATAAACTTTTCAGATTTTCCCCATGTCGAACTTGAAAAATACTCTTCCTGGTATCCCCAGGAAATGAAATGGCTTAGATATTGACAGAGGTCCGCCGTATATCCGGCTGACCTGCTATCCCGCCGTTTCAGGGGGGGAGAGTGTTATAAGGCTTAGTTTGGGTAAGCTATTGGTTAACCTTTTGCAAGTGGTCAAACGGACTAATACCCCACTAATACCTTAACAATAGCGTAGATGCATTTCCGATGTAAATCGAATATCCTTCCATAAAGCAGCAGTAGTACCTAATATGAAATCAATCTATTATTAATTATTAATAAAGCATATACTCCGAGTACATATTATAAAAAAAAAAATACACTCCATCTGTGAGATCGAAGATTTTGTCGAAACTCATCTTTGCATGATGTGTGTGATACTCCGATCGCGCGTATTACTGGGTGTGTGTCCTAATTAAGGATATAGGTCGGCGACTCCCCTTGAAACTACAGCAGTGTAGCTTGTACCAGGGTCAACAGGGTGATGTTGGTCAGTCTGTGCGCGTAAACTAAAAACCCGTTTTTGAGGGGGACAAAATCTGACAGCTGTGGAAGGAAATGCATCAGTTTGTCAAGTGTATCCTGTAAGTCGTACAACCAGTGAGGAGTGGGGGGGGGTGCTCGAAGGGGTGGGGAGGCGGGGTTGGGGGTTGGGGGGGGGGGGGAGGGATTTCCAACAGCTTTAGGTCGCATAGATGTAGGGGTTTGCTATACGCGTGGTGCTAGGTCTAGGCGATGGTGCGGGTGATGGGGAAGGAGGGGGCGTGTGGGGGGGGGGGGGGGAGGTGAATTGGAGCTGCGGCATGGATGGCTAGAAAATAATGAGGTGATATCAACGGCCTGGTAGTGTTTATTACTGTGGCATATTTTTATTTTGGGTGGGGGGTTTGAATATAGGGAGCGGGGGAAAGAGGGGGAGGCGGAAGTGAATTGGAGCTACGGCATGGATGGCTAGGAAGAATATATGTATACGAGGGCTCCGCATGGGTGCCGGCATTCGCCGGCACCCATGCTCCGGGTAGGGCAGGGTAGTCACTTCGATTTGTTCGATTCAATATTCGATAGAGACTAAAAACCGTTACCACACAACACGTAGTCTACGCTTGTAAAATGTAAAGTAATGCGAAAAGATTGATATAGACTAACAGTGGACTACTTGCTTCTTCTGCCGTTTCTTGCGTGATTCCGATATCCGAGCCTCATATTTCGTTCGGATAAGTCCGAGCCCACGCAGACTGACCCTCTATTCTGGCCACGAAGAAGAGACGGTTCGAGTGCGTTTCTTGATGTTTTGACTCAACCAAGCATCCAGGGCCAGCAAGGGGGTGGCCGTGTATGCTGCATGTTCTCTACGTAGCAACTGACAGGCGCGCACTGAACCAGCTTCTTCTGCTACTACATGCATGATACCATAAGATCTAGATCCGAGGCTCTCTCGCAGACCGCGACTGTGTCTCTGTGTGTATAGTGATCGTGGAGAGACTTGCTGACGGTATTTTAGGCGTGAAACACGGTGTCGCTGTCTTCGTCATTCAATTCCTCGAATGCTATTATAATAATGTTGCTACTTGTTGCTGTAGACTACTTTCGTCTGGTCGATGGAATATTAGTAGTACGCGATGGCATTGAGCTAAGAATTTGGTAGTTAAGAATTGCAGGCTCGATCGAGTTTTAGACGAAAATATAAACATATAATACCTGGTATGGCCTTTTTGTCTGATTGCTGGTCGCTCATTGGCCGGAGATCGTACATAAAGTAACCGTCATCTGGGGACGACAGGGTCCATTCCCAGAATCATAATCCATTCACATATAGACAACTCCGACAACATGGGAACGAACACGGATATATCACCAGGATTGATACCTCCCCGCACAGTGTGGAAATCCCCAATGCCACCGACCGGCCGATCTCTTACTGGCTGGGGATCGTATTTATAGAGCCAGCTCCACCCGGGGAAGATAGGTTCCCACCCCCGGTCGAGGGGTCATTCCATATATCTACAAATTAGACAAACGGGGGAAGAAAACCGAGTTCTCTCGGGTCGACACCGTCCCCTACGGTGTGGAAACCTCAGTTCCATTGACTAGAATCGCTGATTGGTTCGAGGTCCACAGCGGCCCCCCACCCTAGGAGGATGATAGAGACTCACCAACCGATGGGGGGCAGTTCCGTCGCACACGGGGGAGATAGGGCCCCATCCCCGGTTCAGAAACCCTCCGAATCTCTACAGCTCCAACAACGCGGGAACTATAACGATGACCTCCCGGGTCGATGTACCTCCCCGCACGGCGTGTCAACCCCGACTCCATTGGCTTATTTCTCGTGATTGGCTGGTAGGCCTTGTAGGCCTTGACCCAATAAGCTTACACTTACTTCGACCGAGTCGGGTTTTCTCGCGTACTTCTAGCATACGACACACATTTGCAGTGCGAGCGCAGTTCGATGAGTTATTTTCATGATAGGTCGCACAAAAAAAACGATCTTGAGCCTATATCAGGTTGGCGTGCCGAGCAAGCACGCTCAAAATGAGCATGAGAAACACTACTTGAACAGCAACAACAGCTTTCATCAATTAATTGCTGGCGCACACGATGTATTGATTAGCAACAACAACAGACAACAGTCAGTAGCCAGCGCAATTCTTGCAACCACACAACAAAGCGTTCGAAACACTATAACCTTGATAATCACAGGTACCTGCAGAAGTGCATCCACGTTTCGTTCGTGGGGATAAATATACACGTGGAATTAGTGTGGGACATTTATTATGCGGTCCTGAAAGATGGATGGTGGATCGTGGACCAATATAAACGGAACGACTCTTTGGAGCGGCGATGAAAAAGACTGACAAAACGTTGTTTCTCGTACTGCGATTTTTAATAGCGTCCACTTCGTTCGTTGTGTTTATTTTTCTATTTTTTTTTGTGGTTTGGCCTGTTTTGAAGTGTTCTCGTACCCGGTACGCTAACATTTTACGTGCTTTATACCTTGATTAATTGCGATTGTTTGGTTTACTCTGTCTCACAGTCTGTTACCACATACTAATACGTTGTATCTCTCTAGGATGAAGAATCAGCACGGACACTGGGTGTAATGATGTCGTCCGGTAGGGAACGGCCCCCCTCGAAGACAACGAACGCTCGAACAAAGGTATTTAATCGTGAAATCCGATATCGAAAAGCAACGGCACAGCAGTCGTATGACAATAGGCCAAACGCTTCGAGGTGTGACCATGAAAAAAGTGTGGTAGGGACGAAATAAGAAGCCAATTTGGGAATGATGCCAACTTGGAAATGAATGTTTTCCCATATGATTTTTTTTTCGTTCAAGCTCTGCATATGCCAAGATCCAAGAATAGCTCGGGCGTGTACCCCCAAAATACAAAAATTTGCGCACTTCTCGCTTGTCTCGCTCAGCCCACGTACCCGATCCTGGCCAGGTGCGGAACGGATACGGCAGGGCGAGGGGCGTTTGAGCCGCCCCCCGAAGACGGCACTCGAACGAATCTATTTGACCGGGAATTCCGGTTCCGAGAATCGCATACTAAGGCCGAGACGGTAAAAAACTCCTGACCGGACACAAAAAAAGAAGAATGATCATATATGCCTAACAAAGTAAAAGTCACCCTCGCGTTCAATAGTGGTGACATCGCATGGCCACGTCACCTCGCTTGATGCATTTGCAAGATGTATCTCTGTCTTAGAGTTGGCGACCTCAGAGCCCCACATCGGCACGGCAATAATCATAGGCGTAAAATCGTATATGTGAGGCAATAATAATGTGGAAAGGAGGTACAGACAGATATGTTAAAATTGCGGTAAACCGCACTACCAACTTATTACGTAAGGTATTCCGTACATACCGTCTGCATGATCGCCTCCCAACCTATGCCAAGCGAAGTATGACTAACAAAGTAACGTAGTTGAGCGCGTGTGAACTAAGCGTTCTTTTCAACACAATAACGATTCGCATTTCTCCCTTTCGTTCTCAATGGCGGTGACGTTGCATGACCACATCACCTCGTCTGTTGTATTTGGCAATATTTTTTTCTTTCTTATAATTAGCGATGTCAGAAAATAATGGTATCTACATGATTGTACCTATCGATTGAAATATTCTGTCTTTCGATCCATGTACAATAACAAATTATGAAGCTTTCAACACGTTGTTTACTATACCTAAGAACTGGGTTGCATACTACATGTAACATCAAACCTTCTAGAATAATAAACATCATCAGGCGGGTGATATAAAGGGGTGTCTTCTTGCTGCAACCGTCAGATTCGTCCCCTTCAAGGGTTTATAGTTTCAGCGCACATATTGAAATGCTCCCCCCCCCCCCCCCCCCCCCCCCCCCCGATCCCTCTTGTTCAAACGCCCCACCTGAAATCAAAATCTACCGGAGTAGTAAACACTACCAGCCAGCTGATATCATCTCATTATCCATCTAGCCATCCATGCCGTAGCTCCAACTCATCTCCTCTCTCCGCCCCCCCACACCCTTTTGTTCCCCGCCCAATTCGTTCAAACGCCCCACTTACAATCGAAATCGGCCAGAGTAATAAACACTTCTAAGCAATTGATATCACGTCATTATCTTTCTAGCCATCCATGACGTAGCTTTCATTCATCCCCCCTCCCCCCCTCCAACGCCCCCTCCTTCCCCACACCCCGCACGATCGCCTAGACCCAGCACCGCGCGTATATCAAGCCCCTACATATGTGATTAATACGCGCGATCGAAGGATCACACACATGTTGCGAAGATCAGTGTCGATCCTTGATCTCATAGCTGGAGTGTATTTTAATATTATATGTGACCCAAACCTCTTGAAAACCCTTCCCCTCCCCCCCCCCTTTTTTTTTTTCCTCGCTTTTTCTTGCTTATACGCCCCACCTGATATCGAAATCCCCCAGAGTAAAAAACACTTCCACGCCCTGGATATCGCCTCGTTATCGTTTTAGAGCCGTCCATGCCGCTGCTGCGATTCCCACTCACCCCCGGCCCCAACGCCCCCTCCTTCCCCACCACCCGCACCATCGCCTAGACCTAGCACCACGCGTATAACAAACCCCTATATCTATGCGACCTAAAGCCCCCTCCACCCCCGCCCCCCGCCCCCCCTGCCACATTCCCCCCCCCTCCCCCACAAGAAGGATTTATAGTTTCCACGCACTAATTGACCTGCCCCACGCGTCCCCTCCCCCCCCCTCCCCCTCTCCCGCCCCCTTTTGATCAAAATCAGGCCCCCACGTCCTTAAAAACTCCGCCCTCCCCTCACCGGTTATTCGACTTACAGTATTGATGCATTTCCTTCCACAGCCGTCAGATTTTGTCCCCCTCAGAAACGGGTTTTATACTTTCCGCGCACAGACTGCCTAACATCACCCTGTTGACCCGGATAGCTACACTGTAGTTGCAAGGGGAGTCGCCGACCTATATCCTTAATGAGGACACAAAACCCGTAATACGCGCGATCGGAGTATCACACACAGCTTGCAAAGATGAGTTTTGACAAAATAGTCGATCTCACAGCTGGAGTGTATTTTAATTTTTATAATATATATTTATGTGATCTTTGTGTGTGGTTTTTGATGTTGCTTTTGCCTTCGAATGAAAGAGGGACACCGCGCGGCCTACTTGTCGGTACATATATGATATGTATGATCTGTATGATCTGTATGACGCAGCCTGCAGTTTGAGTCGACCCCCAAAAACATGGAGCAGTCGACGGACTCAAAGCTATAATATCAAGTACCATCTACTAAGTACCACCTACTACTGTACTGTAAGTACTTGGTACCTAGTAGGGTAGCCGCTATGATGTATCACCACCGGTTTAATACTAGATATTATACCAGGTATTATACCAGGTTTTATACATGATACGCACGGTAGCCAATCGGGCTGGCATCTGATGGCAGGCAAGAAGGGGGGGAAGCAGGACGCAGGGACGCAGCGTCGTCCTGCTTTTCCCCCCTTCTTGCCTGCCTGCCAGATGCCAGCCCGATTTTGGCCACCGTGCGTATTATGAAGTATCAGGGCGCAGGAGGACTACCGTAATCGCCTCTGATTTACCCTTGGGGAGGGAATCTTTATGTTATGTTTTGTGAATGCACACCCCCCGGTGGGAAAGACCAGAACGAAGGGGGCGGGGAATCTTTTTATGTTTTCAACATGAACTACCCGAGGGGACATCTACCCGGGGGGCAAGCAAGAAAACACGCACACTACACACATGAAACATGGACAAGATCTACGAGCAGCAGTTCAGGAAGGAGAGGAAAATGGGGGAGGAGAAGGAGGGAGAGAGGAGAGCACGTGGGGATGCTTGGCCCGTCCCGACGGCGCTGGATCTTCCGAAACAAAAAAAAGGAAGGGTCCGCCTTCCAGGGAGTACCCAGACCCGCCGTTCACGCTGCGCAAGATGACCGGAAGCACTGAGCGCACCTCGCACGAGCTCAGTCAAGATTTTTTTTTGGGCTACTCCTGACAGAAGTGTGCGGATGGGTGGGGCAAAGTGAGAAGGAGAAGGCGTGGAGCGGCAGAGTAGGTGCTCGGTATCGATCCGAAAACCCTTCGGGACAGGGCACCTGACCCGCAAACCTTCTACCCCCGGGGGGTTCTCCGGCAAAAATACATATACTCCCGGGGGGGTGTAAATCCAGGAAGAGGGGGGAGGGGGGGGGGGGAGGGGTCCGAAAAATCCGTTTCCCCCGGGGGTGAATAATAACAGAAATTATTCGTCCAGGCCGAAAAGGTGTGTGTGGTGTGTGTGGTGTGTGTGGTGTGTGTGGTGTGTGTGGTGTGTGTGTGAATGTGTAACCCGGGGGTAAATCAGAGACGATATCACGGTGGTGGTGATACTTCGTATGATGCTAATAATAGCTTCCTATACATAATAATGTACCACGTGAAGACCAGGACCCAGGGGATTTTACGGAATTCGTGTCATGCAGTATGCATAAATATAGTCTGGTCTATATGATAATTCTTTTTGGGGGGGATTCGGTCAGGGATTTTTTTCGTCTCGGCCTCAGCATGCGATTCTCGGAACTGCAATTTTCGGTCAAATAGCTTCGTTCGAGCGCCGTCTTCGGGGGGCGGCCCCAGCGCCCCTCGCCCCGCCGTATCCGTTCCGCACCTCGACGTGAACGCGGATAAACGCCGAGCGAGACAAGCCAAAAGTGCGTTTTTTAGTTTGTATTTTGGGCGGTATACGCCCGAGCTATTCTTGGATCTTGGCATATGTAGAGCTTAAACGAAAAGATAAGGGACAATATTTCCAAATTGGCATCATTTCCAACTTGGCAGCAAGATTTCTTCCCGACGATGCTTTTTTCATGGCCGCCTCGAAGCGCTTGCCGTATCGTAGCTACTACTGCTGTGTGTCGTTTCCTTTCGGCTCAGTGGGTATAGTGCTATACAACCAACGAAGAATGTGTCGTGAGTACGATTCTCACCCAGATCATGTTTGGTATTCAGGAGCGTGCGCGCTGGAGACGTTATGAATGGTTATGATAGTTGCTAGTGTTTTCCTGAGGACTACTAACTGTAGTACGTGGAGAGGGGATAGCTCCGGAAATCGCTCTTACGAAGTCGGTGATAATTACTTAACGAACTCGAAAACATGTTTGGTTGGTTTTTTGCATAACCCTCTCACTGTTGTGAGTGTTACTGAGTCACGTGACAGTGGGTAGTGCTATGCGTCGTGAGTTCGATTCTCATCGACTTTATATTTGTCTTTTTCAAGCGTGCGCGCTAACGACATTATGAATTACCAGGTATTATTTTGGTAGTTAGACATATATAGCACTACCCACCGAGTTGCTGAGTCAAGTGATTACTGTAAGTAGCTCTGGGCAGTGTTGAGGGTTTCTCGGTCAAATCCCTTTTTTCGAAGGGCGCTGTCGAACGCCTTCCTTATCCGTCCCCTATAAAATACCTGGTCGTGAACGCGTACTACGTACGGGAGGTAAGAAACACATCCGAGAATCGCGGCGACGACTTTGGATTTTGGATTCCTGGACAGTTCTTCTTCCGAGAACGTATCAACGCGTGGCGTAATAATCGACGACACAGCAGCAATCTATTAGTAGTATTAGTAGTAGTAGTAGTAGTAGTAGTAGTAGTAGTAGTAGTAGTAGTAGTAGTATTAGTAGTAGTAGTAGTAGTAGTAGTAGTAAGTAGTAGTAGTAGTAGTGGTAGTAGTAGTAGTAGTAGTAGTAGTAGTAGTAGTAGTAGTAGTAGTAGTAGTAGTAGTGGTAGTAGTAGTAGTAGTAGTAGTAGTAGTAGTAGTAGTAGTGGTAGTAGTAGTAGTAGTAGTAGTAGTAGTAGTAGTAGTAGTAGTAGTAGTAGTAGTAGTAGTAGTAGTAGTAGTAGTAGTAGTAGTAGTAGTAGTAGTAGTAGTAGTAGTAGTAGTAGTAGTAGTAGTAGTAGTAGTAGTAGTAGTAGTAGTAGTAGTAGTAGTAGTAGTAGTAGTAGTAGTAGTAGTAGTAGTAGTAGTAGTAGTAGTATTAATAGTAGTAGTAGTAGTAGTAGTAGTAGTAGTAGTAGTAGTAGTAGTAGTAGTAGCAGTAGTAGTAGTAGTAGTAGTAGTAGTAGTAGTAGTAGTAGTAGTAGTAGTAGTAGTAGTAGTAGTAGTAGTAGTGTGCGCGAGCAATCGATGATGCAGCAGTAGATAATCTGTAATAATAATAATAATCGACGATATAGACTATACCTGGTACGCTGTTTCCAAATTCCGTGCTTCAAGAGCAGCAGTTTTGTTGCTGTTGTTGTTGTTGTTGTTGTTGTTGTTGTTGTTCTCACATTAACTCGCATAATCAAGCCCGTGGTCACAGGACAGGCGCCATCATCAGTAAAAAATGTTGACTGCCACCACTGCACATACTGCACATACTGCACATACTGCACATACTGCACATACAGGCAACACCCCTCTGGGTAACGCGGCGTCAACCATCGTAATATCATACGATTAATGCTAATGGGGGAATGTAATCTCTATGCAAAGATCCTGTTTTGTTTTATTCAATTGTCAGCCGGTCGCCCCGGTGGTCTAATGGTTTTACCCTCGAATATTACTAAGTGTTGTTATAGAAAAGCATCATTCAGCATCACAGGTCATGGTATACATGTGACACACACGTGATCGTGGTGGTTGTGGTTGTGGTTGTTGTTGTTGTTGCTGTTGATATAACTTCTTATCTGATGGGAAACGATAAATTATTTTATTTTTCTTATTGTTGTTATATTTTTCATTTTTTTTCTTTCTTGTAAAAATGACCACAAAAAAAAGCCCACGAAACCACAACGCTGGCATATCCTCAGTTGTACGCGGAGCCACATCAGGTTTTTACGTTCGGCGCCTCTAATAATGACTAAGAAGTGGGCGAAAAAATCATGTTCGGTCGGAAATGTTTTTGACGATTTTTCGACCAGAAAAAAAGAAATCCCATCCTAAAGAAAAATTCATCCTAAACTTTTATTATACACTGTTTACTAACGTTTTTCTGTTCTTGCGTTCGATCCCCACCATGATGAGATTTGACTTCATTTGCAAAAAAAGCAAAAACAAAAAAGGGATCAACTGCTGAGAGCGCCTAGCAGCGTGGGTAGGTACAATTCGACGCGAGTCGACGAGGGAAGAAAATGCTGACTTCTTCTCGCGATAAAATTGAAGGCACGTGCCGAAGTGGAGAGGGAGGAGGAGGGCCCGCTATTGACCCCGGATCTGAGTTACAACTGGGAGGGAGCGCGAGAGTGGTGCGAGGATAATAAACGGGATGAAGAAAAAAAAATGTTGCAAAGGTATATTATTACTACCACACACTGCACCCCTATCCTTTTCCGGGACATTTTTATTTGTATGTGTCCATTTTTCTCTCTAGGCGAAAAATATTGACAGATTAACTTATTTTTGGTGCAGTTACAAGTAGTAGTACATCCTGAAAGAAGATACTAGAGTGTCTGCGCCTAGTTTTTTTCTGAAGTTGGACTTTTAGTCGGAAATGAAAAATACTTAACATCGACCTCTTCCGCTATGCGCATAGTCCGAAACGAAAAAGTACTACTACCAGTAAATAATTTTCTAGTCTCTTGAGTAGAAAATGCACACGGCACTGCCAGCAGTCGTCTTGGTAGAGACACTCCGGATATTATTTGTTGAGGGGACGCGTCCGACTTTGACAACGTGAAAGCACCCGCGAAGCAAAGACAGCAGATACACATATCCCGCCTTTCCGAGAGAGAAGAAGCGCTAAGCCAACCTCCCGTACGAGCAAAGCCACCCCCGCATCTATCTTAGACAACGCCGCCGCAACGAGAGATCGCTCTCCTCTTCTTCGTTTTCTTTCTCGCCCGTGACCACGCAGATCAATCAATGCGACAGTCTTCAGGTAATATACAAAGCTCTTCTTCCAAAACCTCGCCGGCTGACATGGCCCCATGTCGACGTTTGATTCGAACCGACTTTGCATCCTGTCGACTTCGAACCTCCATTGCCACGGAGACAGCAGTGCAGTCTCTTCATTGATGCCAAAAGTCCTCTTTCGTTTCGCCTAGAGGCGAAGCAGGTTCTCAATAGTCTTTTCGGTATTTTCGTTTGATATATGCTAACTCTTTTTTGACGGCGCATTTAACAACAGTGTGTTCCGCCTATCCTTGCCTTCGTTGTTCTATATGACGTATTTCTTCTGTCAAATTATGACCTTCATAATCTCATGTTCGTATTAAACTCTTGGCCTTACTTTAAAGTTCAATGAATGTCAAATCGGACAGCTACATCTTAACTTGTCGAAGTGCTGCCCTGCCCTACCCGAAGCATGGGCGCCGGCGAATGCCGGCGCCCTTGCGGAGCCCTTGTAAATATATATATATATATATATGATCGTTTTTTTCGGGGGGGTTCGGTCAGGAGTTTTTAACCGTCTCGGCCTCAGCATGCGATTCTCGGAACCGGAATTCTCGGTCAAATAGCTTCGTTCGAGTGCCGTCTTCGGGGGGGCGGCTCAAACGCCCCTCGCCCTGCCGTATCCGTTCCGCACCTGGCCGGGATCGGGTACGTGGGCTGAGCGAGACAAGCGAGAAGTGCGCAAATTTTTGTATTTCGGGCGGTACACGCCCGAGCTATTCTTGGATCTTGGCATATGCAGAGCTTGAACGAAAAAATCATATGGGAAAACATTCATTTCCAAGTTGGCATCATTCCCAAATTGGCTTCTTATTTCGTCCCTACCACACTTTTTTCATGGTCACACCTCGAAGCGTTTGGCCTATTGTCATACGACTGCTGTGCCGTTGCTTTTCGATATCGGATTTCACGATTAAATACCTTTGTTCGAGCGTTCGTTGTCTTCGAGGGGGGCCGTTCCCTACCGGACGACATCATTACACCCAGTGTCCGTGCTGATTCTTCATCCTAGAGAGATACAACTTATTAGTATGTGGTAACAGACTGTGAGACAGAGTAAACCAAACAATCGCAATTAATCAAGGTATAAAGCACGTAAAATGTTAGCGTACCGGGTACGAGAACACTTCAAAACAGGCCAAACCATAAAAAAAAATAGAAAAATAAACACAACGAACGAAGTGGACGCTATTAAAAATCGCAGTACGAGAAACAACGTTTTGTCAGTCTTTTTCATCGCCGCTCCAAAGAGTCGTTCCGTATATATTGGTCCACGATCAACGATCCATCTTTCAGGACCGCATAATAAATGTCCCACACTAATTCCACGTGTATTTATCCCCACAAACGAAACGTGGATGAACTTCTAAAGGTAGCTGTGATTATCAAGGTTATAGTGTTTCGAACGCTTTGTTGTGTGGTTGCAAGAATTGCGCTGGCTACTGACTGTTGTTTGTTGTTGTTGCTGATCAATCCGTTCAGCACCTCGACGTGAACGCGGATGGATGCTGAGTGAGACAAGCGAGAAGCGCGCAAAAATTTGTATTTGGAGCGGTACTCTCCAGTTAATCTTCGGATGTTGATGTATGGAGAGGTTGATGAGACAAAACTTGGCAGACATTATTTCCAAATTGACATTATATTTTGCCCCAAAACAATTATAGCAATTAATATTGTTTTTGCCCTCCGACAATGTAGCGTAGATGCCTCTCCGATATAAACCGAATATCCTTCCATAAAGCAGCAGTAGTGTACCTAATATGAAGCCGAATGATCGCACCATAATGCAGTAGTATCTCCCGCCAACCATTTGCCCATTTTCTTTCCCCACACCTTCTCCTTTTATCTACTATTTCCTTTTCCTACATACCTGGTATGTTTTAGCTGAGAGTCTACCTTAATCCTCATCAACATTGCCACCCCAGGCCAGTGGCCGTAGTCCTCCCGATTCTTCCTCCCTTCCCCTCGCGGCCTAATGATCCCTCAGAGATAGTCTACATCGATGAACTCTGCGCGAAATCGCGACCTGAGTGGTTCCAGAAATGATTTGGAATAGTCGCTCCTTGCACACGCCTCTCCGCGCTGGAGACGATGCGTCCGTCCCTCCAACGATGCTTGCCGCCACATGATCTATCAGGTGGCTGCCTTCTTTACCGAGGCGCCCAAAGCTTTCCACCGCGAGGGTAGCGAGTTTGTAGCTGCGTTTGTCGAAGAGCACCTGTCCCGGACGAGCGTAGTGGTTGCGTTTGCGCGCCTCGGAAGTGGCAGCGGCTGATCCGTTTCGAACCACGCTTCCTGCCCGCATGTGGACCCCTGCTTGTGGGCCCGCATACGTCACGTCGAGGAGTATCGACTTGTCGCGATACTCCGGTGCCGTCGCATCTCTTAGTCCACCTGCCTCAATCACGATGTCCATTCGCAAATCCCTGTCTGCGTGGAACGGGGCTCCGCTTTCCACCTGGTGGTGGACGGACATGCTCTTAAGGGTGCGGGAGAGCGCGTGCACAAGGGGTTGGTGCTGGTTCACATGCGCGCCCGCTCGGTGACACAATAGTGCATGCCGCGTATTAACCCCCGCTTCACCGCAGCATGGGCATCTCGCCGCCAGGAATTCCTCTATCCCCAGAAATCTCTTCCCCGCAGTCACGAACCCTGATGCAGGGATGGTTCTAGCTGAGTCTACAGGCCTCGTCCTCGGAAGGCGGTAGCCCCTGATCCCGATTGACTCCGTTGCTGGGCCCTGGCCAAGTCTCGTGTCTCCTTCATTTATTGTAAAAAAAATCTCCATGGTAATGTGGTAGGTATCAAAGAAGGGCGTTTATTTATTGAATTTCGGTATAGGTACACGTACATACATGGATGTAGACGTGGCAAGCGGACGCATGACTAAAACGAGGAGGAGGTAGTAGTGATTACGAGTACTGCCCCAGAAAAAGGCACACAACAGCGTTGCGAGTGGCTGCGTCCCCGGGGCCTCGAGGGTGGTATTATACAAGTTCAACATGTGTTTTTTGGAGGGTGTACCGAAAAACAGGGAATACGTTTTCGACACCAAAAACAAGGGGAAAAATAACCGTTCCTCCTGTTGTTAAGCTGCGCGGCAACGCGAAGGTCGTAGTAAGTATACAGTATCCACGGAAGAAACCAGTGAGAGGCATGCGTTTGTCCCGGTATCGCATCGTTTGGTGTTTTTTTCCCCGAGACGACTCTTTGGAGAAATATAGGCGGTGTGCTTTGTTGTTGCTGTGGTCCCTGACTCTGTTGCTGTGGTCGTTTGCTGGTCAAGTGCAAGCGGTCGTGTTGGTACGTAACTGACGAATAAGTTTGTGTTGCTTCGTACTTGACGTGCTCCTTGCTGCTGATTGCTGATTGGTCATCTCTTCTAGTGAGTTTGTATTTTATTTTCTGGCGCACTTCCTACTTTCCAGCTTCTGGACATACAAGCCGTGATCACAGGTGTCGTCCCTTCCCCCCCCCCGGCTATTGCCTTCATTTTTTTTTTCGCATAGGGTTCAGCACCCACTAATCGTCGATTTTGCATCAAGTGTTGCTAACTCACGCTCTCGCGTTTTCCGCAAGTCAATTAGTGCACAAGAAAGAGTCCAACGAAAAATATACGAGTACGCATCCGGAGGGATTCGAACTCACGAAATTGACCTATACCAGGCTCGAGGTTAACCTGATACGCCACCGGGGCAGTGAGTAATATAGAGCCGGTCGCCCCGGTGGTCTAGTGGGGTTGCACTATTAATACTAGCGTTGGTCCTTGAGTTAAATAACCACCGTTGTGAGCTTTGTTGGCTTTATTTATTTGCAGCAATAAATGAGAAGAAAAGGATCAACTAACTACTAGTTACTGCTGAAATCGCCTAGCAGCGTGGGTAGGTACAGTTTGACGCGAATCATCGAGGGAAGAAAACGCTGAATTCTTCTCGCGATGAAAATTAGGGCATGTACCGTAGTGGGGATGGGGGAGGGGAGTCCGCTATATGACCCCGGATCTAAGTTATACTACTGGGAGGGCGAGAGTAGTGCGAGCATCACAATAAATGGGATGAGAAAAATACAAGAAGTGAAGTGTATTACTGCTTCTGTAATAACACGATACCCAAGCAAGTTGCACCCATCGACTCGATCTGGACTGACTGCTGTATTGTGCAAGTGGTCCATGTACAACGTCTCTAATCACAGGCCAGTATGAGATGAAGGTCATTGAACTTGCTGAACTTCTTAGTGAGTGGTGGCTTCCTTTATCCACGAACCCCGGCCGAGCCGATCAATCGAAGGTTGCGTTACACTGTGCGGGGTGGTATCGAGGCAGGGGGTCAAATGAAATGTCCGCGTACCGCGGAGTTGGGGTATACGAATAAAAATTCAGCAGTAGCGCGAGTTGCCCCATTGTTTTCTAATTGAAAATTCCTTGAAGGATTTCTGAACCGGAGTAGGACTCTTTTCTGTGATGCTGACGTCGTATACTAACCTCAGCTAGCTAAGGCTTCCACACCGTGCGGTGTGGTGCCGACCCGGGATAAGTCGGTTTTCGTCCCCGGTTTGTTGGAGTTGATGGGATATGGAAGGATTTCTGGAACGGCGGTGGAGCCCTATCCTCATCGGGTGCGTCGAAACGCCCCCCGCCCGTTTGCTGGTCTATCTCCTCACCGGGTGTCTCTGGCTCTACGAGCTGCACAGCCACTCAACGATAAGCCAATGTGAATAATAGAAGATTGGTGCACCATCATGCGGGGCTGTGTCGACCCGCGGGAGAAATCGGTTATCGTCCCCGGCTTGTCAGGGTTTCTGAAACGGGCATAGGACTCTATATCCTCCCGTGGTGGCGTTGCCATTATGTCCGAGCCCCAGCCAATCAGCGGTAAGCGAATATGGTTGGGGTTCCACGTCGTGCGGAGTGGTGTCGATACGGGAGATCATCGTTATTGTTCCCGCGTTTTTGGAGCTGTAGAGATTCGGAGGATTCATGAATCGGGGACGGGGCCCTATCTTCCCCTTGTGTGACGGAAATGCCCCTCATCGATGGGCCTCTATCCGCTTATGACAGCGCTGTGGAACTCGAACCAATCAGCGATTTTAGCCAACGGAGTTGGGGTTTTCTCACCGCGCAAGGTGGTGTCGACCCGAGAAAGCTCGGTTTGCTTCCCCGGTTGATGGAAGTTTTAGAGATGTGGAACGACCTTTGGACCGGGGATGGGACCCTACATCCTCCCGCGGTGGAGCTGGCTCAACATACGAATCATGGCCAATTTGAAAATTCGCCGGTGGGGTTGGGATTTCCACACCGTGCGTGGACACGGATGATATCCGGGTTCGTCCCCGGGTTGTCGGAGTTGTAGATGTGTGGATGGATTCCGATCCCGGCATGTGACCCTATCGTGCCCGGGTGAGGCCTACTTTGCGTGTGAATCCTGGTCAATGAGCGATCAGACAAAAATGACATGTTTTATTTTGGTCTAAAAAACTCGAGTCTGAAATTCTTAGCTGTCAAAATCGTAAGCGCTGTAGTCGCGTACTGTAACTACAAGAAGTGAGCGATCTACACAGCTAGCAACAAGCAGCAGCATTGCAATAGCATTCGAGGAGTTGAATGACGAAGGCAGCCATACCACCGTGTTTCGCGCCTGGAACAACGTCAGCACGTCTCTCCACGATCAGACAACACACAGATAGTCGATCTGGGAGGCTCGGATCAAGATGATACTATTATATCATACATGGTATTCAGAAGCTGGCTCAGTGCGCGCCTCTCAGTGGCTACGAAAATAACACGCAGCGGACACGGTCAGTCACCTGACTGGCCCCGGATGCTTGATTGAGTTAAAATATCATAAGAAACGCACTCGACACGTTTCGTCGCCAGACTAAAGGGTCAGTCGGCGTGTGCTCGGATTTATCCCATCGAAATCTGATTAATGAAGCTCGGGATCGGATTCACTGGCAAAAAGGTAGCTATTAATAGTAGTACATTGTTATGATTGTTAGTCTATTCAAACACTTCGCATTACCCTACATACTGTACGCGCAGACTATGATTGTGTGTGGTGACTTTTTTTACTCTACCAAGTATTGAATCGAACAATTCGAAGTGCTGCCCTTGCATTTATCATAAAAATAAAAATACACACCAGCTGTGAGATCGAAGATTTTGTAGAAACTCATCTTTGCAAGCTGTGTGTGATGATACTCCGATCGCGCGTATTACGGGTTGTGTGTCCTCATTAAGGATATAGGTCGGCGACTCCTCTTGCAACTACAGTGTAGCTATCAGGGTCAACAGGGGGATGTTAGCCAGTCTGTCCGCGGAAACTATAAACCCGTTTCTGAGGGGGACAAAATCTGACAGCTGTGGAAGGAAATGTATCAGTTTATCAAGTGAATACTGGAAGTCGAATAACCGGTGAGGGGAGGGCGGAGTTTTTAAGGACGTGGGGGCCTGATTTTGATCAAAAGGGAGGCGGGGGGGGTTGGGAGGGGGGAAAACGGGCGGGACAAATCAATCTGTGCGTGGAAACTGTAAGTCCTTTAAAGGGACAAACCTGACGGTTCCGGAAGAAATGCACTAGTTTATGATGTATATTTCGTAAGTCGTACAACCGGTGAGGAGAGGGCGAAGTGTTCGAAGAGCCGGGAGGGGGGGGGAGGGATTTCCAACAGCCTTACGTCGCATAGATGTAGAGGTTTGCTATACGCGTGGTGCTAGGTCTAGGCGATGGTGCGGGTGGTGGAGAATGAGGGGGCGTTGGGGGGGGGGGGGGGGGGGGGATGAATTAAAGCTACGTCATGGATGGCTAGAAAGATAATGGCGTGATATCAGTTGCGTAGAATTGTTTATTACTCTGGCCGATTTCGATTTTAGGTGGGGCGTTTGAACAAGAGGGAACATGAAAAAAGGGGGGGGGGGGTGAATTGGAGCTACGGCATGGATGGCTAGAAATATAATGAGGTGATATCAGCTGCCTGCTAGTGTTTATTACTCTGGAAGATCTTGATTTTAGGTGGGGCGTTTGAACAAGAGGGATCGGGGGGGGGGGGGGGGGGGGACGGGCGGGACAACTCAATATGTGCGCGGACACTATAAATCCTTCAAGGGGACAAATCTGACGGTTGTAGAAGGAATGCATCAGTTTATACTGGTTTATATCACCTGCCTGGTATTGGTTATTATTCTAGCAGATTTGATGTTATTAATAGCTGTGCTGTGGTATACAAAATTATATTTAGGTGTGGTATATAATGTGTTATAGCTTCCTGGCGTGTTAATGTACATGGATCGCAAGAAAGAATATTTCAATCGACAGGTAACCATGTAGTCACCATGATTTTACCGTGCCGGTGTGGGGCTCTGACATCGCTAATTATAAGAAAGAGATACATATTGCAAAATACAACAGGCGAGGTGATGTGGTCATGCAATGTCACCACCATTGAACACGAAGGGGAGAAGTGCAAATCGTCAGAGTTTTGAAAGGAACGCTTGGTGTACCCGCGCTCACTTACGTTACATATATACGTTACATGTATATAATGATTCTTTTTTGAGAGGACAGGGATTTGGCCAGGAGTTTTTTTCGTCTCGGCCTCAGCATGAGATTATTGGAACTGGAATTTCTCGGTCAAATTGCTTCGTTCGAGCGCCGTCTTCGAGGGGCGGCTCCAACGCCCCTTATCCTGCCTTATCCGTTCCGCACCTCGACTTGAACGCGGATGGAGGCTGAGCGAGACAAGCATGAAGTGCGCAAATTTTTGTATTTTGAACCGTACTCTGCAGTTATTTTCGGATTTGATGTATGGAGAGCTTGATAAAACAAAATTTGGCAAGACATTATTTCCAACTTGGCGTCATATTTTGTCCCAAACAACTAATATTTACTGTAAAAAAATCCCCATGGTACCGCGGTAGGTATGATATCATAGTAGTAGTGCATTTTATTATTGAATTTCGGTAGGTACGTACGCACGTTGATAGATAGACGTGGTAAGCGCACGCATTACTAAAACGAGGAGGTAGTGACCACGATTACTGCGCCAGAAAAAGCCACAGAGCAGCATTACGAGAGGCTGCGTGTCCAACCTCGAGGGTGGTATTATACAAGTTCGGGCACATCTACGTAGTTTGTACTCGTGCAAGTAATATAGATACGAGTAAGAGCACACACACTGATGCGCTCTATTACACACACGTTTTTTGTCTGACTTATAGCATGGGGAGGGTGTACCAAAAAACAGGTAATAACTTTTCGGCATAAAAAAACAAGGGGAAATATTGGTCTTGTTGTTAAGCTGCGCCACGCGAAGGTCGTATGGTAAGTAGTAGATGGTATCCACGGAAGAAACCAGTGGCATGCATTCGTCCCGGTATCGCATCGTTTACTGGTTCTTTTCCCCGAGAATACTCTATGTTATGGAGAAGTATAGGCGGTGTTGAAGGCGTGCTTTGTTGTTGCTGTGGTGTCCCTGTCTCCGCTGCTGTTTTGGTCGATTGCCGCCGTCAACTGGAAAGCGGTCGTGTTCGTACGTAACTGACAAATAGTTTTGTGTTGCTTCCTGCTCGACGTGCTCTTTGCTGCTGATTGCTGATTCATCATCTCTAGTGCGTTATATAAGACTGCCGGTCGCCCCGGTGGCGTATCAGGTTATCCTCGAGCCTGGTATAGGTCAGTTTCGTGAGTTCGAGCCCCGCCGAGGGCAGATTCGTATAAATTCGTTGGGACTTTTTCTTGTCTGTGCACAACTTGACTTGCGGAAAACGCGAGAGCGTGAGTTAGCAACACTCGATGAAAAATCGACGAGCAGTGGGATTGCTAGACCCTATGCGCGATAAAATTGAAGGCAAGAACCGGGGGGGAGAAGGGACGACACCTGTGACCACGGCTTGTCCAGAAGATGGAAAATAAATGTGTGTGAAAAAAAAAAGGAGAAAGAAAAAAAAATAGAGCCGGTCGCCCCGGTGGTCTATCTAGTGGTTACCTTCGAATACTGCCATTAAAATAGCGTTGATCCTTGAGTTCGATTCCCACCGTTGTGATATTTTTTTTTCATTCGCAGAAATGCAAAAATAGGATCAACTAACTGCTGAGAACGCCTATTAATAGCAGCGTGGGTAGGTACAATTCGACGCGAATCGACGAGGGAAGAAAATGCTGAATTCTTGTCGCGATAAAAATGAAGGCACGTACCGTAGTGGGGAGGGGGGAGGAGGGCCCGTTATGTGACCCCTGATCTGAGTTATACTATTAATACTACTGGGAGGGAGGGCGAGAGAGTAGTGCAAGGATAACAAATGGGATGAAAAAAAAACTGATACAAAATCGAGAACAGCTCTTCAGACAAGCCACACCAACAAGCAATTGCAGCAGTACAGTGGAGGTATTCCGATTCAAGATTCAAGATCATCACCCTGTGACAAGCCGAAGCAGGCGCTCATTGCTCTTATTATCTGTTGTGGGGAATATATGGCTGTTAGTATGCCGGGACATGGCGATTTGACCGCTCTTCTTATTTCCCGAACGGCTTTATATTTGACGCTCTGGGTACCTACTGTTGTATAGATTCATCCTGAGGTCGAGCGTTTTGTACGAATTGCGGTCGCATGACGAATGTTTGCCGTACACCGAGAAGTATGCGAGAAAACCCGAGTCGGTCGAAATAATTGTGAGCTTATTGGTTCAAAGCCTACCAACCCAGCCGGTCACGAATAAAAGCCAATGGGGTCGGGGTTGACACGCTGTGCGGAGAGGTATCGACGCGGGAGATCATCGTTATAGTTCCCGCTTTGTTGGAGCTGTAGAGATTCGGAGGTTTTCTGAACCGGGGATGGGGCCCTATCTCCCCCGTGTGCGACGGAACTGCCCCCCATTGGTTGGTGAGCCTCTATCATCCTCCTACTAGGGTGGGGGGCCGCCGTGGAGCTCGAACCAATCAGCGATTTTAGCCAACTGAGTTGGGGTTTCCACACCGTGACGGGCGGTGACGACCCGAGAAAACTCGGTTTTATTCCGCGGTTTGCCTAACTTTTAGATATATAGAATGACCTCTGAACCGGGGATGGAACCCTATCGTACCCGGGTGGAGCTGGTTATATAATATACGACCCCCAGCTAATCAGAGATCGGCCGGTCGGTGGGGTTGGGGATTATTTCCACACTGTGCGGAGAGGTATCAACTGATCCTGGTGATACCCGTGTTCATTCCCGGGATGTCGGAGTTGTATATGTATATGTGGATGAATTATGATCCTGGGATGGGACCCTATCGTCCCTAGATGACGGTTATTTTATGTACGATCTCCGGCCAATGAGCGACCAGCGATCAGACAAAAACGCCATACCAGCCAATACATGTTTTTTTTCCCGTCTAAAACTCGAGCCTGAAATTCTTAGCTGCCAAATTCTTGATTCAGACCAATCGCGTACTACTAATACTCCATATACCAGATAGCAACAAGTAGCAGCATTATAATACCATTCGAGGAATTGAATGACGAAGGCAGCGGCACCGTGTTTCACGCCTAGAATACCGTCAGCAAGTCTCTCCACGATCACTATACACACAGAGACACAGTAGTCGGTCTGCGAGCCTCGGATCAAGATACTATCATCTATGGTGTAGCGGAAGCTGGCTCAGTGCGCGCCTCTCAGTGGCTACGTACAGAACATGCAGCATACACGGCCACCCCCTTGCTGGCCCTGGATGCTTGGTTGAGTCAACACATCAAGAAACGCACTCGAAACGTCTCTTCTTCGTGGGCAGAATAGAGGGTCAGTCTGCGTGGGCTCGGATTTATCCGAACAAAATATGAGGCTCGGAATCGGAATCACGCAAGAAACGGCAAAAGAAGCAAGTAGTCCACTGTTAGTCTATATCGATCTCTTGGCATTACTTTACATTCTACTCGCGTAGACTTTGTGTTGTGTGGTAACGGTTTTTAGTCTCTATCGAATATTGAATCGAACAAATCAAAGTGAATGCCCTGCCCTACCCATGCGGAGCCCTTGTATATATATATAATATTTTACCTGGTATAACAATAATAATAGTAAACTCTAGCTGTGAGATTGAAGATTTCGTCGAAACTCATCTATCTTTGCAAGCTGTGTGTGATACTCCAATCGCGCGTATTACTGGGTGTCTGTCCTAATTAAGGATATAGGTTGGCGAATCCCCTTGGAACTACAGTGTAGCTTGTACCAGGGTCAACAGGGTGATGCAAATCAATCTGTGCGCGGAAACTATAAAACCCGTTTTTGAGGGGGACGAAATCTGACAGCTGTGGAAGAAAATGCATCAGTTTATCAAGCATATCCTGTAAGCCGTATAACCGGTGAGGGGAGGGCGGAGATTTTAAGGGCGTGGGGGCGATGGTGCGGGTGGTGGGGAAGGAGGGAGCGTTGGGGGGGGAAGGGGGGGGGGGGGGGTATGAACTGGAGCTACGGCATGAATGGCTAGAAAGGTAATGAGGTGACATCAACTGTCTGGTAGATAGTGTTTATTATTACTCTGACAGAGTTTGATTTTGGTGGGGCGGCGGGAGAGAACAAAACGACGGGGGGGGGCGAGGGGGGGGGGGGATTCAAACCCCTGTCATAGGTCGCATGAATGGAATACTTTACTATTAAATAGACTATATATACGTGCTAGGTCAAGGCGATGGTGCGGGTGGTGGGCAAGGAGGGGGCAGGGGGCGGGGCGGAAATAAATGAATAAGAGCTACGGCATAGCTGATTGGATACCATGTGATATCATTCCATGGCGCTGACTGGATGAGCCATCGCCCGTCCATGTGGAACTAACTACAGCAGTATGAACTATGCAGCACTGCTATGTACGATGTGTACGATGTGTACGATGTGTACGATGTGTACGATGTGTACGATGTAAGCGAGTAGTGTATTTTATTATTAATACTTGTAGTACTTATACACTAGTGTTTTATTATGTACCTATTAATACCTCGTACTTGGTATTTGTGTTGCATGCGCGCATCATCGTGAGTGAGTTCCGGCTTTATTTTTGTACCTAAGGTCCTGGTAAAAAATTACTCGTCGTTCAATCTCAATTTACTGTACCTCGTATAGGTGTGTTGTTTGTGTGCCCTGCCCGCAGTTTTCAGATTGGAGGACTTGCCACTGCCTTTGAGTGCTGAACTCCCTTTTCCCTCAAGGATATCGATCAAGCCGGATGAGAGTCCGCCTTTTGCCGCAGAGCAACAGAACAGAGGAGCGGCATCACACGCACCACACTTTAAAATATAAATGCCCTCTTCCCCCCGCACTTCTGTCAACTTTCAACAGAAATAAGACTATCCTGGTACCCTTGGTTAGCATGCCACTACATAATACATTCGAACTTAATGACCGTTATATATTCATATTAAAACAAAATGATCCTTATATTTAAACCGGTTGTGGTATAACCAACTGCATGATTCTTTGCTTCTTCGTACCAACTGATCTTTCCGAGGTGGTACCTCGTACGTGCACATTTCCACAACGCCTCGTCGTCACGCATTGCAAAATAGAACTGCAAAGCGCCTTACAGTCAGGAGCAAATTATAACGCATCCCGCTGAGGCAGCAACAGCAGCAACAGCAGCAACAGCAGCAGCAGCAGCAGCAGGAACAGGAACAGCAGGAGCAGCACAGCAGCAGCAATAGACGACAGACGAGCAGACGAGTGCCGTTCACCGGCGGGACTGTCAGGTCGTCACTTGAATTCAGTATAACAGTGAAAATTATTATTTTTTACAACTTTTTGAATCTTTCAGAACTTCTTTTTCATTTTTTTATCTGAGATTTGGGGGCATGCAGTAAATCACCGCACCAAGTACGTACGATACAGCTCATTCAGATAAGATAGTTCGAACATAGTGCGGTGCCTTGCCCGATGACATCACCAGCATCAAAGTGGGTATACCGCACTGCCATCAGCATCGCATTACAGTATTATTCATATAAAAAACGTTCGTGACACAAGCAAATTTCACCGCATTAAATGGATATCATACCGCACTAACATGGTGCTACTATAGCACTAACTATAGCACTACATCACTATACGAATCACTAACCGCTGTGTGTCTCAACGAGCTGTTCGTTTCGGCCCAACCGCATTCTTGTGCACTCTCCCAGGCTGCTCGCGGCGGAGACTGCGTGCATATCATACGAGCAGGGCCGGCCAAGTGTCACAACGAACGCAGAAGCAGCGAGGAAGCAAGCAAGGCAGGTTCCCTGCAGGGCGAATGCCAAGGGTGGGAGCTCGAGTTCATCAGCGAAAGCTCCGTGCGGCCAAGCCTTCTGAGACCACACTTGGCAGGCATCTACAGGCAAGCTCCTAACACAGATTGGCATACGATACGAAGAATTATGATGGTCAGATGATGTCCACTTTACTCCATCTACTCTTGTCTAGTCTATGGAATGTGTTCTCTATGTTTCCCCGGTAGGGTCGCTCTGGCATGGGTGGAGGGTGGAAGCAGTCGCCATGTCGCCACCTAGCCCCAACCCGGGCTCCCGCTATCCGTTGAGTTGTGCAATATTATTGCCCGCCATTTTCCACCATTTTGCTGAAGCATTTTCAGCATTTCGCTTCAGCATTTTCAGCCTCCCAATTGACTTCTCCTTTGGTGTATCCGTACTTGTATCTCATTTTTATCTGGTTGCTGGCGCATTGTTCTTTGCCTCTATCCTCATTCAGGTAGAGCTTGAGGCCGGTGGTGGTCACCAAAAAATATTAGAGTAGGGTCATGGCCAGCCATGTCTCCCGATACATCCTCTGGGCGAGGCCGAACTCCGCCCCTCCTTTTCCGGTCAACAAAAACGCGGTAGCGCCTACGAGCAACAGCAGCAGTACTTCCAGCGCAAGCAGCGGGATCCGGGCCGCCGGCAGCACCCCAACGGCGACCGGTACTATTAATAATAATACTACTCAAGGTCATGCTGCACCGTCAGATATAGCAAACGGAGTGCTCGCAAACGATGGCAACCCGACTTGTCCGAGGGCACCTCTTGCCCCCACTCCATCATCGAGGGAGAAGGATGACACCACAGCTAATGCTGGTGCCGATTCCAACTCCAACGCCTCAAGTTTGAAAGTTGGTGAGTGGCAAGCGGTTAGTAATGGACCTTTTGCTGTACCTGTTGCCGCCGGTCACACGTCGAGCGGAGATGCGAAAGCCCTGCTGGTCCACAAAGCCTTAGCAGACCCTTCCAAGTGGCTGCTACGAAACCGCGAGACGGGGGAGGAGGTGGAAGCTACTGCCTTCGTCGAAGCTCTGATCGCCCGTCGACCCACCCCGCAGCAGACCTGGTGCGCAGGCTCGCCGCAGTTGGGGTCATCTCAATCCCAGGGGGGCGGCTGGATGTCACGGCGGCAGCGCAATAATGGACCCATCTATCGGCGACCAACTCTGCTTCCCTATGCTAACGGCGTTGGGGGTATGAACGTCAACTACAACAGTACCCACTCTTTGCCTTTCCCTACCGCTGCTGCTCCTATTGCGGGACCCCCCAGCCCACCCACGCTCCAGCTGTCCCTGGGAGAGGGCAGCGGAGGGTCGCCCAGTCAGAGTCAGAGCCAGGCGAGGGGTCGGTCATCAAGGCCGGCTGACGTGTCGTCACGGGTGCGCAGCGACTCACATGGTCGCAGTCTTAGCGGAAGTAGCGGGGCTATGTTCGGGGCTAGCACTTTCACGCGGTGTTTCAAATTGAGCAACATGAGCACCGCGCAGATAGTGCCGCGGCTCCACCCCGGGGGTATCCGCGCGGTGTCGTTTAGCCCCACGGGGACGTTCCTTGCTACTGCCGGCGCGGACCATCGCTGTTGCGTGTTCCGGGTGCACCAGCGTCGCCAACCAGTGTCGGCGGCGTCGGCGGCGTCGGCGGCTGGAGAAGGTTCTGCGACTTTGCTTACGGCGGGGGTTGTTTCGTCATCGCCAGCAACTTTTCCGGCAACAGCACTTACTACAACCGCTTTAGTGCCTGTTCTGGCTGTTCCAGCAGGAGCAGCAGCGACGACAGCGGGCGATTTGCTGTCGTCATTACAGCAGCAGCAGCAGCAGCAGCAGCCGTGGCAGGACGTTGGCGCTAGCTCAACGGGGCGTCTGATCGATGATGAACCGGTCCGGGTTCTGTTAGGCCATGTCGGGGAGATTGTTTCCCTCAGCTGGGCGCCCAACGACAGCGCACTCTTAACGGCCTCGGCGGATGGCACTGTGCGCTGCTGGAACCCGCGGGAGGGAAGCGAGTGCTCCGGCGTTTACGAGCACGGCGGAGGCGTAACCTCGGTATGCTGGGACCCTGCTTCCACGCGTGTCGCCGCCGAAGAGCAGCCGGGGTGTGCGCGGGGGGGGCGCTTCTTGACTGGGTGCATGGATGGGAAGCTTCGGCTGTTTGCCGTCGATTCCTCGGAGGCGGAAGAGTGTGTACTGGCGGAGCGACCTGTGACCGCCGTTGCCTTTGCCCCGGGCGGCGCAGCTTTCGTGGCGGGCTTTGTCGGTGGCAGTGTCGGGTTCTACCGCACGGAGGGGGTCGCGAGGGAGCTCACGGCGGAGTGTCGCCGGCACGGGATCAGGCACTCGGCTTCGCAGCACGCACGTCACGCAACCAGCCCTGTGAGACGGCTCTCCGCTGGCAGCAACGGACGCGCCGGGTCAGGCCAGGGTTCGACATTTGTCGGGGCCGGGGTTGGGCGCGGGGGGAACGGAAGGCGGCGACGGGACACCATTGGGCCGAGGACGGGCGCGCGGTTCTCAGGGTATACGGAGGAGAGGGTTACTGGGCTTTGCTTCCGCCCGCAGGCGAAGGGAGCTTGGAGTTCGAGTTCGACTGCTAAGCCTGAGGGGGAAGGACGCCTGGGAAACGCGGGTGACGCGGTGGGTGGCGGTGGTGGGGGGGGTAGTGGGAGTGGGGGTGGGGGTGGTGGGAGTGGGGGTGGGAGTGGGGATAACAGCAGCCGACAACTTGAGGCGGACAGCGTGGCGAGGGCACGAGCGCCGGCTGCCAGCGTGGAGGACGAGGCGGCGGTTGATTCTGGCATCTTTAGCAGCAACGAGGGCGGCGATAACCAGCCATCCTTGGTCGGGTCCATGGCCGATCTCCTCGTCAGCACGAACGACTCTCGCACTAGGGTGCTCGTGAAGGGGGACGGGGGCAACGTATCGGTCGGGGTGAAGCTGAAAGGGCACAACACGGAGGGGCTGCTCGGCCGGCGCACGATGGCGAGTTATAGCGATGATGGTGAGCTGGTCATCAGCGGCTCGTCGGATGGAAATGTTCACGTGTGGTCTACGCCGACTACCCCGTTCGGCAGCGTCTCTCGCCGAGGGGTGGCGCGGTCGGGAAGGGAGGGGCATGAGCGGGCGCGGGTTAGCGAGAAGTCGGTGGCTGTCCCTGTTGCTTTGTTCGCGCCCAGCAGCGTTGGAGGAGAGTCGAGCCGCGCTATCGTTACAGGCGACGATGAAGGCTATTTGAAGGTGTTTATTGGCTGAATAGTGGCGTGTTTTCGGTGGGAAACAGGGATGTCGGGGGGGGCAGATGTCTAAGTGCTTGGTGTATCTACTCGGAGCACATGCTCCGTCGAAGTTTTCTTTGTCCAAGTGATCCGTTACTCTTTTGTGTGATTCAAAGGCACCAGATGCCTCTTCCTTGTCCCCTCAGAGTGTGCACCTCGTAATTTTTAACGACCTATATACCGTAGTATACATTATTCGATACATTAGTAAGATCTTTCGTTTGCCTTCCAATATTTAGGGGTTCTCCACCGTGGTAGTTGTTGTCTCGCTGGTCTATGATACTCTGTACGATCGACTGATATTGGAGCACGTTGCGACTTGAGTGCTGCGTCCCGCTGGGTACACTATTTTGCCGTATTACACTCCACCCCCTCGGACGATTTTCAGAGCCGATGATGTCCTATGTAAGCGACGCAAATTGGGCGAACACATCGGGAACGGGGACTCGAAACATCTGGTCGAGGTGTTTCCTTTCCATAGACAAGACGAATCACTTGGCGTTGGCGCTCTCCCCGTGAATCAATACCACAAGTGCCACGAAGGAATAAGTAGACGAAATCGCCGTAGAGTATCGCCCAAGGGGTGTTGGAGTGTGTTACCTTGTTATGTTGTTATCTGTTTGTCATGTTATCTGTGTGACATGTTGTTGTTATGTTGCACGTTGCACGGTAGGTACAAGGGACTCCTCACATGTGTATGTGTGTGAACCGCACGTGCTGATTTTCTGATGATCTGATGATGTGATGATACAGTCAGGAGGTGTGGCAGTGTGGCAGTGTGGCGTGGAAGGATATTCAATCACGAGGGAACGGATTGAATATGCGTATTCGTAGCGCAGTACAGGAGTACAGTAATTATTGTGACGACTCTACAGTACAGTAGAGGTCCGCTATAGTGCCGGTTGCCCTTTATATATCATAGTGCTATAGTGCTATAGTGCTATATATAGTGCCTGTGAAATCGCTTGTCACAGATGGGAACAGGCAGTACTGGCAGTACTGGCGGTATACGGAGTAGTGCCGGTTGCCGGTTTACTGTCGGTATTTGCTATTTATAGTGCCATGTAGGCATGTAGGCATGTAGGCATGTATTGATAGTATCGTATACCGGCGCTATAGAGGGACCACACGCTATAAATACTTGAATACTGCAGTGTAGTGTAATAGATACCGGTAAACAATAACACCTGATACACGGCATGAGGAAGGTTATGAAGGCTCAACTTGTTGTTCTAGATGCGGCCGACAGAGATGCGATAGCCATGCACTTTTCGTTTGGTCTTAGTGTAACATGATAGCAAGATAGCATCATTGGCGGTACCGCACCAACGCAAATTCAGTCGGGGCTTGTGTATCTGATGACCAGCCAGTTACCCCCTTGCGTTTCGTTGAGTGCACCCATGTATGTGCAGGCAGGGCAAGTGTTATGTCTTGTGATATGTTACATGTCGTGACACCGTGCGATATTACAGTACGTGCGGCGTATTGATGCACCCCCGGCGAGTCTTGTTTTCTGGATTTATTTCGTTGTTGGAGCCTTGTGGCATTGTTGTAACCCTCTCTTGTACTACATTTATTGTACTACATTTATTGTACTACATTTATTGTACTACATTCATTTCACTTATTTTACTTTTGTTCGGTTTGCACTAGAAGAGGTGTTTGTTGTGATGTGCAGAAAAGCTTTGCTTGGTCTTCGTCGTTAACTAATCTAGCGCTGAATGTTTATGTTGCATTTATTTACATTGGAGAGTGTTGATTTCGCTGCGGTGGCTAGGGTAGCACTTGTTGTCGTTGTATAGCTTCTGTGGCCATCGGCCAAAGAGCGCATGCGGCATTCAGACACACGAATGGAAGGCATGGGTGCCGCGCACTTTAGCAAGATACCTGTATAATACACGTTACGATGCTGTTTTTTCGGAGTGATAAACTGCGTTGGTACCTCGAGACGCTCTTCGCGCACCATCAGACGTACCAACGCGTTTTATATACTGTAAATATATTTGATCATTATTTTGATCCGTCACCTTTACTTTCCAGCTCAACTCGCAGAAATGCCAATACATGACTCGTAGGAGGTTTTATCCTCAGCGACCTTCTTGTTGTGGACATACGTGCCGTAGTCACAGGTGTCATCCCTTCTCACCCCAAGTACTTGTAGAGGCTTTCATTCTTTACCGCGCAGGGGGTTCAGAAATGCGAGTCTATTCAGCATTCCCAATGGCACGACTATGGCACGACTATGGCACGACTGGAATCCGCTGTATTACTACCTACTTCATGTTATTAATAGTACCCGTATCGGTACAAGTATCGGTAAAAGCGCTTGTACCCAATAGTGCCGATATGTCTCTACTATGGTGCCGATTGAATAGTCTAATGAATGTTATTTGAATGGTGGCTATTGCCGGTGTAGACATCCATTGCCGCAACTGGAATCCGCTATTATACCAGTACCCAACAGTGCCGGTGCCCCGTGTACTGACAGCATTGTTGACTGGTACATACTCGCTCGGGCTGGTTTTGCATCAAAGTTCGCCAACTCGCGCTCTCGCACTGCTGTTCAATTTTCACTTTTAACCAGTCCGTTGCGGGATTTGAACTCATCATGAAATCGACCTCAGAAGTTACGCGGCTTGTGAACTCATCATGAAATCGACCTCAGAAGTTACGCGGCTTATGTACTTCTGGGCCACCGGGGACGCCGGATGTCATATCATACGTACCGTTGGCTTCGTTATTTCACCGACATCCGTGTCGGGACGCGATACACGGATTCCTTCCACGTGACATTCATTAGTATGTTATGTCTTGTGAGAAGTTCCGATGAGCCGGCAATCGGATCGGAAAAAAACGTTTCGACATCCGGCAAGAATGGTTACTTCTATTATAGACGGGGGGGGGCGTTTTGCTCCATAGTATCGTATCCCCCTGTTTGAGGGGTACAAATATTAATAATTCCTGAACAGTTCCACGTGAAGATTAACCAGAGAAAAATAAAAATGCGTTCCCCTTCTTGGAAAGACCATGACTTGTATTTATTATTTATAGCCTCGCATATCGTATCGCTTAGATGGGGTATCGGAATTGTGGATTGTTAGCGATCCAATCCGATCCGATCATTGTCATCGGATTGTATATCGGATATCGTGTTTTTAGGCCCGTATCTGATTGAACTCGAGTTCCGACACGAAGCTCTACTGTTATTATCATTATTATTATTATTATTATTATTATTATTATTATTATTATTATTATTATTATTATTATTATTATTATTATTATTATTATTATTATTATTATTATTATTATTATTATTATTATTATTATTATTATTATTATTATTATTATTATTATTGTTCATAGTAACACTGCTTGCTGTTGTTAAATTAAAGGTGGAGGACACAGAGTGCCCCCTGCAGGTCTGCCAATTGAGCAGGTCCTCGGAGAGTACTCACTTTCGTTTTTTCGTAGAGATGTAGCTTTATTCGTTTCCACCAGAGCCCGGGATAGCTTCTGAGATCGGAGGCGCGTGCCTCCGATCTAATTCCTAACTTCCCCGAATATAAACCGCCAACCTTATCATACGAAACCCATCCAAATGATCTCAAATTCGGATACCTACAGGCCTTTCGAGGCCGTATCTTAACACTAGCCCACCCTGATGAGTCGCATGTGCAGAAATATGGGAGATTCGGGGAAACTTCGGTTCAACGAACTAGACCATGAGTCGAAGATGCGGCCCCTCAAACCCCACTCCCACACCTCTAACCGTCTGGCTATGGAGCCAGGAATACGCGAAGAAAAGCAGACCCTACAGCAAGGCAATAGTCACCCATCAAAAACCTGCCGCATGCCGCCGGTGTGGCGGGGGGGGCAGAAAAGGCTCTAGAACCTGCCGCATGCCGCCGGTGTGGCGGGGGGGGCAGGAAAGGCTCTACGGTAAACCAACCACAGAAAAGGTACTATGGCGAGGCGAGCCCTCGTCGATATGGAGGGGAACACAGGCGCTAACACAAGGGAGAAGTCATGCGAAAAACCTCCCGCGGGCCATCGGCAAGGCGGGGGGTTAGACGAGGAAACGACGAATACCCGGGATGGAAGGTGTCAACACCTACAGCCCCGCTAGGGGAGGAAGTGTTTAGATGAAAAAAAACAAAGCAGAACAAATACAACACACAACATAAAAGAAGACACACAGACCCGTACATAGCCCTGTACCACGTTACGCGCGAACAGGGTACACTGGTCGCCCCCCGGCTCTGGGCTGAGGAGGGCGTCGGCAGGGCGAAATTGAACAATGACTAAAAGGCGACAGCCCTGCGCCTCAGATAGCGGCGTTTTACCCGAACCCTGACCCGGCACTGAGCAAGGGGTTCGGCAGGACAGGAAAAAAAATGGAAAGAACCGCCCCAAAACTCGATGAAGACCCTCAGGACACTACGAACGACCCAAAGACGAAGACGCAAAACTCATAACTCAAAAAAATGAAGAACTATCGAGGAGCGGTGGTGGCTTGAAAGTCAACTGGCCACGGCCGCGCCTCGAGAGTCGTCTACGTTACGTTGGATTCCCCGAGGAAACGCACTGGCGATGTGAACTTGCAAGCACCAAGAGCCTCGTACGGCTCCCGTTGAAGTCGTGTAGCGCGCCGGGGGAGGAGGGAGTTTAATCGGTCCCGGGTCGTCCAGAAAGTGGACCAGGTATACCTTGTCCTCGGTAGTGCTCGCGCTGTTTTTTCCTAGCCACCATAAACCATCGTCTCCCTTGTACCAAAAGTGGGCTCCCTTAGGGAGTACTGTGTCGTGGTAGCGACGGAGCCAATCGGTGCGGGGAACACAGGCGTAGCCCGGCGCTAGGAAACGTTCCCCGTTGTTGCGGGAGAGCTCACGCTGTGCCGCTCCGATCCGCATTCGGCGGTAAAGGCGGTTGGTTTGGCGGTGCTGGTCCGGGGTTCCGGCTCAATAACGCAAGATGTGGGAGCGGGAGAGGTAAAGGTTCATTTCCCGCTCCCAGGACGGTTCGGAGAGTCCCGCCCAATGCGTCTTGTATAGCACCGCGATGACGCCACCTCGCCCCCGTACCGACTGATGACCAGTGATCTGCTCCACCTCCAGCCGTTGGAGGGGAGTCGAAGCGTCGTCTTGAGTGACGTGGTACGGCGGGGACTTCTTGGAAAATTTGTTGAGCACATACTGTGTCAGCCCCGCCGGTAGGTATTTGGGCATGTCCCCGCTGTCGTGGGGGTTGGCACAGGGTTTGCAGCGCTCGATGGCCACACGCCGACGAGCGTCCGAACCAGGCAGGTCGGAAGGGAGATCCAAATAAAGGAGGTTGCTCCCGAGCGGCGAGCCGTCCGGGGTCTCGGCGGCGGAGCAGGGACCGACGGCCAAGACCTTGTATGGGCCCGTCCAGTTAAGCGCGAGTTTGGCCTTAAGTACCTTGGCGTCGGTATTCGCCTTCACACCCTGGCGGATGGTAGAGGCAGAATTGTATACCCATGCCCAACCACCCACAGTGAAGTTAGGTGCTGGACGCAGCGCGTTGGCGAGGGCGGAGTTTCTGCGGTTAACACGGGAAACGGTGAGGGCGTGGTGTGCGCGGACAATGTCGTTCGCGCGCTTTTGCCGGTCGGTGGCCAAATCGCAATAGGCCAGGTGGTCACGGGCCAGGCTCTGGTGTCCCCCGACACCTGTGCGGTCGAAAATCGTCAGGGGGAGCCGTGGGAGTCTGCCCATATGGACCTCGTTGGGCGCCAAACCCGTCGCCGCGCTGACGGAGTTGTTGTACGCGAATTCTACGTGGGGCAGATGCTAGTCCCAATCGTCTTGTCGCTCGTTGACGACCATAGCCATCGTTTGTGCCATAGTGTGATTTACCCGCTCAACCCCCCCGTTACAGTTGGGATGATAGGAGGTTGTAGCAAGCTTGTGTACACCTAACAGCTGATATACAGCTTGTGAAAGCTTGGAGCAGAACTGTAGCCCGTTGTCCGAGAGTATGGTGCGCGGGCACCCACACAAGGGGGTGTATTGGTTCACCAGGATATTGGATGCACCCTCCGCGGTGAACTCAGCGGCAGTGACGGGGAACATATCGGCCCGACGACTGGAGCGATCGGTGAACAGCAGGATGTCGGTGTTGCCTCGTGGTGTGACCGGAAGGGGGCCGAAGTAGTCAACACTGACGGCGATACCTAGACCTTCCGGCAGAGGCATTGTGATGATGGGCCAGCGGGCAGTCAACCGTGGGGTTTTACGCGCTTGGCACTTCAAGCAGTGGCGAAGCCACCACCGGGTACACACACTCATGCCAATCCACCAATAAAAACGCTCCAGCATGCGCAACGTGCGCGTGGTGCCAAGGTGGCAGGGGGCCGTCGAGTGGCAAGCTTGCATGATCCAAGGGCGCATGAGCAGGGGAACGTAGATGCGAACTGGCTCGTCGTTTAGCAAGCAAGCAGCTCGCCCCACAGAGTTCGGTTTGTCAGAGCTTGTTGGCGGGAGTGTCGGGTTACGGACGAGTAGGACGAAGTCGTCGTCGGTTGTATGTAGTCGACCCTTACCCGCCAGCTCCTGGATGTCTGAGAGGGAGGGACGCTTGGGCGAGGGGTAGCATGCCAAGAAGTCGGGTGGCAGGGCCGACGGCCGGCCGATAGAGATGTAACGTATCGTGGCGTGGCACGTCGGCTCTGCGTGTTGTTCGCGCTTCCAATCGGCATGTGAATAACGCGCGACGGAATCCGCGAATCGCAACTCAGCAGCGTCGCCGAGGGCATCCGACCTTGTATATGCAGTCGGCGTGTCACCAGGAGAAGGCGTGAGCCGTAAGAGAGGAGTTCCCGTATAGGCTCTGCGAGGTCGCGGTCGGACGGTAGTGGCACCGTGCGGACCGGCGAGTCGGCAAGAGCAGGGGTCGCGGCGGTCGACGGGGTCGGCCGCGGCCGTGGGACTCGCGTCGGGGTTGTACCTCGTCTGGAAGATGGCCGAGGGGCCCCGCCGAGCCCGAAACCATAATCTACAGCGGGGGTGCATTACCTGTTGTTGTCGCTGTTAGTCGGCGCGTCGTCGACGACGGAGGGGCTGGAGTGCCAAGCATGGCGGAGACGGACACAGTCGAACCGGTGGTCGCGGCGGGGGCCGTCTCCTGTAAAGAACTCCGGGATAGATAAGTCGGCTGTACGATGGGCGTCGCTGCAGCCAGGGCTTCTGCGGAGCCCGTGCCGCCCTCGATGGGTATGGCAAAAACCGAAGCGAAAACAGTGTCGGCGGCAGGTGAAATCGACCCGCGGCCGGTACAGCCTTCGGTAGTGGCGACGGAGGCAGAAACACGAGCGACGAATCTCCCCGGGGAAACAGAAAGGCCGTCAATCCTTATACGTGGCTCGTGTGTGCGAAAATCGTGAAACGCGGTAGAGGTGAGAGGGAGCCCACCCAAGGCAGCATGTTCAGTGCGGGGCACGAGCCCACCCAAGACAGTGCTTTCGGCGAGGGGTTCGAGTCCACCCAAAGCAGTGCTTTCGGTGTGGGGCACGAGCCCACCCAAGACAGTGCTTTTGGCGAGGGGCGCGAGTCCACCCGAACCGACTCCTGGGATCGGCGAGGAGGGAGCGCGCAGCCCGCGGGTCCGTAGGAGGTAGATACCGCTATCTCCAACGGGGTTGGGGCTTGTCAACCCCACGAGGTTGATTTTTTTCAAGCCACTGCGGTCGTACTCCGTAGCGGGCTCTGGAAAACGGGCCGGAAAAATCGGCGATGCCCTTGGCGCTGCCTTTGCGGTACTCGAGTGTGCAATCGAACACGGTGACGAACTCAAGCTACCGCTGGACTCGTGCATTGAGGGTCCCCACTTTGCCAATGCTCTCCTATGTCTTGTGGCCGGAGGATATGCGGAACTTTGTTCCCCTCAGTATCCTCGGAGGCGTTTGGGAACCCAAGCAATGCTGCCGGTCCGAAAATCTATAGGAGTCCAGTGCCTCTCCGAATCGAGCGTTGCTCGACTGATATACGCGATTTTCATAGTGGACAAAACGTCGTCCAGCGTCACAGTACCCTCGACGAAACAGGGGCAGTGTTCTGACATCGCAAGGTCAGGGCCGACGCTAGAAGCTATCTCCACAACTTCACGGCTTTTCATTGGCCAACGCGCCCGAGAAATAGGTCGGAAACGCCGAAGGGGAAGCTTTGCGAGCGCTGGCCGCTGCGAACGGTCCGGTTGCGGCGCGGACGAGATTTCTTGGTTCTTGCACTCGCAGTGCAGGTGCGGAACCGACTAGGGGAGGCCGGGTGCGCCGACCCGGTCTCATTGTCGCAAATTGCTGCGCGAACGGCAGAAAGTGCCTCACCGAGCAAGTTTTTCCTCTCCCCTGGCATGGCTTGTTGGCCCTGGGACCATCCGCCCGGAGACCAATGCCCCTCACTGGGTCCAGAGGGCTGGATTCTTGTCAGAGCTCAAAAGGTGATTTTTTTTATGGCTGAATTCTGCGTCAATTTGGCGTAGGTGCCAGGTGACACGGCGTTTTGCTTCTCCCTGTCCCCAACAGCGGAGCCAAAGTTGTGCACGCCTCGACCGATGCGTTTGCGTGTGCTTGGACGAGGCGACGACATAATGAGCCCCACTGCTCGATGGTCTTGCAAAAACTTGGTCTTTTCGGCCATTATGTTCTGTTCCGCGCAAGAATATGGTACGTCGTCCACGGCAAACGACGAAGGGGACCACGATGGAAAGTAGGATGGGAGCTGCCAGAATAACACCACTTTGGCTGTGGAATATTCGACGTCCTGCCGTCGACGCCACATGTTAAATTAAAGGTGGAGGACACAGAGTGCCCCCTGCAGGTCTGCCAATTGAGCAGGTCCTCGGAGAGTACTCACTTTCGTTCCTTCGTAGAGATGTAGCTTTATTCGTTTCCACCAGAGCCCGCGATAGCTTCTGAGATCGGAGGCGCGTGCCTCCGATCTAATTCCTAACTTCCCCGAATATAAACCGCCAACCTTATCATACGAAACCCATCCAAATGATCTCAAATTCGGATACCTACAGGCCTTTCGAGGCCGTATCTTAACACTGTTATGAAGCCTTTTGGGACTCGATTAGAGTAGATAATATATACCCTCAGTACTATATAGTAAATATTATAAAAATTAAAATACACTCCAGCTGTGAGATCGAAGATTTTGTAGAAACTCGTCTTTGCAAGCTGTTTGATACTCCGATCGCGCGTATTACGGGTTGTGCGTCCTCATTAAGGATATACGTCGGCGACTCACCTTGGAATTACAGTGTGGCTATCAGGGTCAACAGGGTGATGTTAGGCAGTCTGTGCGCGGAAACTATAAAATTTGTTTTTGAGGGGGACAAAATTTGACAGCTGTGGAAGGAAATGCATCAGTTTATCAAGTGAATCCTGTAAGTCGAATAACCGGTGAGGGGAGGGCGGATTTTTTAAGGACGTGGGGGCTTGATTTTGATCAAAAGGGGGGCGGGGGGGGGGGGCTTTAGGTCGCATAGATGTAGGGGTTTGCTATACGCGTGGTGCTAGGTCTAGGCGATGGTACGGGTGGTGGGGAAGGAGGGGGTGTTGGGGGCGGGGGGGGGGGGGGGGGGGGATTGCAGCAGCGGCATGGACGGCTCTACAAAGATAATGAGGTGATATCCAGGGCGTGGAAGTGTTTATTACTCTGGCGGATTTCGGTATTAGGTGGGGCGTTTGAGCAAGAGAGAGCGAGGAAAAAAAAGGGGGGGGGGGAGGGGGGGGAAAAGGTTTTCAAGAGGTTTAGGTCACATAGTCTATAATATTAAAATACACTCCAGCTATGAGATCAAGGATTTGGTCGAAACTCATCTTGGCAACATTGTGTGTGATCCTCCGATCGCGCGTATTAATCATATATGTAAGGGAGATCCTGTCGTCGTGCCCGAGTGGTTAAGGGAATGGTTTTGGAAACCCATTGTGATTTCACGCGCAGGTTCGTGTCCTGCCGACGACGCCATTTGTTAAGGAATTAGTGGGGTATTAGTCCGTTTGACCACTTGCAAAAGGTTAACCAATAGCTTACCCAAACTAAGCCTTAGAACAGGGGCTTGCTATAGTTATACGCGTACTATGTCACAGCTTGCAAAGATGAGTTTCGACAAAATCTTCGATCTCACAGCTAGTGTGTGTATTTTTACTTTTATTTTACATTTTAAGTAGCATAGTGTTATAAGGCTTAGTTTGGGTAAGCTTTTGGTTAACCTTTTGCAAGTGGTCAAACGGACTAATACCTCACCATTACCATAACTAATGGTGTCGTCGACAGACCATGGGTTTTTTGGGTCGTGGGTTCGATCCCCTACCATCCACAATAATAAACTTTTCAGATTTTCCCCATCCATGTCGAACTTGAAAAATACTCTCCCTGGCATCCCCAGGAAATAAATGAAACGGCTGGGATATTGACAGAGGTCCGCCGTATATTCGGCCGACCTGCGCTATCCCGCCGTTTCAGGGGGGAAGAGTGTTATAAGGCTTAGTTTGGGTAAGCTATTGGATAACCTTTTGCAAGTGGTCAAACGGACTAATACCTCACTAATACCTTAACAATAGTATAACGACCTACCGCCTAGGCGACACGTACGTGCGATGTGGTCGAGCCTCTTAGACTAGGAAAAGCGTGCAACAGCACAACAGCACTACCGTACAACAGCAGCAGTAGCAATAAATACTACTATAATACCAGGTATAGCAAAAACATCTCATGCTGCGCTCGTGCATCTCCTTCGGTGGCAATTCGGACACACCCTATGATACCCCCATGATACCCCAGCAGCCCGGCGGGTTACGCCCGCCACAATTCTACCTATCATCGTTACATGCTGCAGTCGTTATATCATCATATTCATCCATGCGGCAATCGTCACTTGTCAGAAACTGACACGTTTTCTCCCGAAACGGATCATGTAGGGGTACACATACTCACGCGTCTATTCAATACGACAGCTTGCTCCGCTGTAGCCACGGTGACTGCTGGCAGTATTTAAATAGCATGTTGGAGGTTGCGCCGCCGTTGCTACGGAAACCGAAGGGTACACCAGCTAGCACAGGATTGCAATTGAATTAAACTGAACACAAAATGTATCAAGTACGTGGAAGTGTGATGAGCTTAAGCTGTAGTTTAGTGTTACCCATCCGCCGGAGGATGAATATATTACTACTGTATTATAGTAATATAGCAATATATTACTGGACTTGTATGTAGTAAAACAGCCACGAGCAAGGTGTCATCTCGTCGTTAATGCTGCCCGATTGGCAACTGCTGGAATGTGATTCAGTTAGCACTGCAGCACTCGCAATCTACAGTAGCACTCTGTGCCGTTTTACTTGGCTGTCTCCCAAGTTTTTGACAACGTCAATGCTGACGGCAATGCCAATCACCGTATTAAATGTAGACATGTCTGCTCAAACTATCACCACAAGGAATCGTCCTTTTTTCAGCCACAGGTTTTACGCTTTTTTGGTTGGTGTCAAGGGTTTACCACCTACCATCTATTGAAGAAAACCCATAAATTGGTCAACTACTGGCGTTTCGGGGTGTTTCATTGGTCTCCACACGCACACACAAACTTGCACCCTGCTCCCGCATGGCACCGCACCGCACCGCACCGCACCACTGTAACCCCCCGATAACCCAATCCACGCACACACCTCGACCTCGACCTCGACCTCAGCCCTACAAACTGACCCCGGGTATGAAAGTAGCCGCCGGCAGGGCGTCCCACTGCGACCAGAATCGACGGTCGGCCATTATATATACCAGGTAGCTAGCAAAGCATCTTCTCCAAAAGTGGTAAATAGTTGGTAGGCTACCTTCGTCACGACGCGCGCTCTCATTCCATGCCATCCCCTAAAAACATGATCTCGACCTGCGCTTGTCTGCACAATACATCAAAATCAGGTGCCGAATACGCTCTGGACCAAAGGAGTCAGGAAGGGATTCATTCCCCCATCAACAAGAAATTTCCTCTGAAAAAAATATTGCGAGCGTGAAACCCCTCCCTCTGTGCACTCTTCACTGACCAAAAAATGCGTATCATAGTCATCGTAAACATATACTTTGAAGTACCTAGTACTCAACAACTTCGACACTACTCCGTGTACATGCGTAAATAGCTTCTGTAACGCAGTGCCAGCCAACTTAGCCGAGTTTATGGGTCGTCGGGGCTTTTCACGTGTCTGTTCACTTCTCGCGCGACGGATCTGGTCAAGGTCATCCGACCCGACCCGACCCGACCCGACCCGTGATGATAGTTATAGTTAAAAACCTCCCGACCCGACCCGACCCGACCTGACCAGACCTGACCCGACCCGTGAGATTCCGAACACCTCTTGACCCGACCCGACTCAACCTGCCAGAACTTGAAAACCTCCTCCTGACATGATCAAGTGTCGGGTTATGACCCTCCCGTCAAAACCTCTGTTGGTTAGTCTAGCCCTTCCCTTCCGTCTACCGCACCCCGTCCCGCCGTCGCCGACTGGATGTGAACTGCGCCGCTGGAGTCAGCCGACGCAAACATGCTTCCGTCCCGGCTCGTGGCCAAGCATGTAATCTCGAAACCTAAGTGCCGCTTGTGCGGTTTATACACCCGATGAGGAAACCTCGATCCCACCCGCCATGCTCTAATCTCTCCTTCTCTCGTCCCCGCGAATACATCCCCCCTATCAGCTCCACCTCCTCCCCCGCCTGTACCCCACCCTCCCCCTTCACTTCCGTCCACGAGTATGGGACGGGCACGCATCGAAAGGTCGGAATGCCCGAAGCGGTAGACTACCTCCCGCGACTGCGTATCCCATAGGGCTACCGTCGCGTCTCGGGAGGCCATGAGGATCGCTCTCCCATCTGGTGAGGCCTGCAAGTGGTACACGCTCGCGCCCATCTGGTTATCGGCTCGAAGAAACCCGCTTCTGCACGCTTGACAGTCCGGAAAGCGCCTCGGGACAAACACCCCCTCCGAGTTCACAAAATAACTCTCACTTGGTTTCACAGCTACAAGGCGGGCGTAGCACCGACCGTTCGCCGTGTGAACCCTTCGCTTAGTTGGTTGCCAGGTCATCAAGCCGCCGGGAACCCACGTCTTGCCCCCCCCTTCGTGTAGGCAACCTTTAGGAAGGGACGCCATCGAAACGGTTACCTTAGGTCCGTCACGCACAGACGTCGCTACCCTCGCGAGCATTGGCAACCCGGACATCCAATCACCCTTCTTCGTACAACTCGGAGTCGGAGAAGGAGTGGACGATCCTCCTCCTCCTCCTCCCGAGCTGGAAGAGCCGCTATCCCGTCTACTACTACTGCTGCTACTACTACTGGAAGATATTCGCGTTGAGGCGGTTTCGCTGCCTAAATACGTGCTTAGGCTGGAAGCAGAGTTTTTATCGGCCGGGCTGATGGTATCGGGATAGGTGTGTTCGCTATGGTGGCCTTCTGGCGTGCGACACGGCCATAAGCTGCCTGTTCCTCGATGCCATCTGCTCGCTGAGGGGGTGGAGTCGGTGTCGCTGCTACTCTCGGTTGCCCAGGCTGATCTCCTCTTTGGTGTTTGGTGTCATATCATAGGTACAAAAAAAACGCAGCACGCGAAACGAGGCAAAGGACGGCAACTGCTTTAAGCTTTAACTCGCATGTACTGGACTGTATGTGCCGTCGATGACTATGCCAATGCCGACATGCATTATGACGCTAAGCAAGATACGGCCTTGATGGGGAATTGACGAATCAACCTACAAGTACTAGTATTAGTATTAGTATTAGTCTTAGTATTAGTATTAGTATTAGTATTAGTATTAGTATTAGAATTAGTATTAGTATTAGTATTAGTATTAGTATTAGTATTAGTATTAGTATTAGTATTAGTATTAGTATTAGTACTAGTACTAGTATTAGTATTGGTATGACTAGACTGCACGTTTAGGGGGTGAAAATGGTTGGAATTTGTGCAGCGGGATAACGCACGTTCGTTTTTGGGGACAAATTGCTTGGCATTAGTATGGGTATAAGGGCTAACTTACATGTGCTGCCAATAAATCTGCCGACGCCATTTCGCTCAAAAAAGACATGAAAATCATTACCGACAAGTAGAGTAGTTTAATCCGTCTAATCCGCCTATTACACTACAAAAAAAGTCGCACTATAATTTCAAGCAGTTTGTGAAGCAGTTTGTTCTAAGGTAAACGTGGCTCAAGCCCCAAAGGGCCTAAAGGGGATTAAGAGGGACTAAAGCGGGTTGCTCAACTGCTTACAAGACCGATTTTTCCATTTTTAACTGACATATGGTGTCAACAGCAATGCCTGCGGCAGTAACGACGTCATGACACTAACAAACTGCACGATAACATCTAGACTATGTAGACTATATAGTCTATATATAGACTATATGGTATAATGATATAATGATGTTATACGGAACGAGCGACTTGACCGCACTGATCCATACTGTATACTGTATACAATATAATATTGCAAAGGAATGTAATTCATCATGGAGACAAACCTTTTGTAATTAGTGTGATATGCGAGATATATTGTAATTAGTTATTAATACCAGGTAGTGTACAGACTGCAGTGCTGCAGGGGTTAACCCCATAAGCGGTCCTAAGCAACTAACCCGAACCCGAACCCGAACCCTCCTGTGTACAGGTATATTATCTACTTTCGACATGACAATGAATTATTAATATTATTAGTTCAATTCCAAGTGCGTTGTCTCCATGGCATGAGAACGATTGTTCAAGTACGGTGGACGAACGCCTCAACCACCCCATGCTACTGCCGTACTATTATTTTACAGCAGCAATAGTCGCAGCTGTTTATAGTCGGAACTAGTTAGTACCTGGTACTAGTTAGTACTGATTGACACCCAGTTGGTACTAAGTTGGTACTAGTTGGTGCTAGTTGGCACTAGCTGGCACTAGTCGGTCGCACTATTAATAGTCGGTGGCACAACTGATGTTAACAGAGCTGAGTATTGGCACACGCAGCCAGCAGCCAGCACTATGACACTCCATCACAATACATACTTTACAATTCAGCAGCTACAATAGTACACTACTGTAGATTCCGTCAGTAGAGTGGTGTCGCGCCCTACCCAACCGGCTGGTACTGTAACAACGACTACAACAATGACTCTTACCAAGAGGGGAGTCGCCGGCGAGGCTGTGGTTGTAGACCCTAGCGCTAAAGTTAACCACGCTGGTGTCGGTCTGGGGGTACTTGCTAGGGTATTTGCTACCCGATCGCTAGATACGCCGAAGTGGGAGCTGTGGTCGGCCCAGATGGAGATACGCTGCCGGGGTCGCGGCGGCTGCATGGGTGCAGGTGCCGTTTGAGCTTCACCGAATGCTGCTGCCACGGCTGCTGGGATGGAGTCTCGGAAACACCTCAGGGACCTTTGAAGGAAAGGTACGAAAGGTACAATAGGAAGGGTGCGTGCCCATACGTACGGGGCAGGTGCAAGCACACCAATAGAGGAGTCGGGAGGGGGGTGAGTTGAGGCCTGAGCTTGGACTTGGGCCTACATAAGAAAATATTTCACAAGAAAAAAATCACGAGGCATTTAGAGCACGCGCGGCCGACGTATCACTTAGCTTGCAAAGCTGAGCATTGACCATTCAATCGGTCAAACTCACGGCTGACGAATTACAAATTGCTTTATTAATGGTGGGAGAGCAGATTCCATGTATCTCGAGGAATACATGACATGTCTTGACATCTTGACAGGGGTGCTCGTCGGCAGTAGTAATTGAAAGTTTCGGGAGGCCTCCTTGTAACCTCTTTGGGAACCAGTTAAACAATACACATCTAAAACACATCTACACCAGATACAGCACATGAAAGTCAGCGACAAAACAAATAATAAGTGCGGTCCTCTATGGCGAGACCGCGCCGTTCAACTGGTATGCTGTAGTATGTTATACAGGTATGCTCTAGCGTGATTTTGTGACGTGATTAGTGTGACGTGATGCTACCATCGCCCGCGTGTTGCACCTCCTCGCGTTGAAGGTGAAGTGCGGATAGGTACTGCATCTATAAATACCCCGCCTCAGCAGCCCTACTATTAATAATAGTATGATGGCTTGGTGTGGCCGACGTTACTACAGTAAAAAACAGTATAAACACGAGTTTTTGTTGGGCGTGTTATTCCTTTCAAGCCTCAAAGGAGTGCATACTAACACCATACCTACAGCATACCTACACCATACCTGAATTGTGATAATACCAACTATGATGATACCAACTATGATAATACCAACTATGATGATAATGATAATCACTTCTTTGATTTCACCTGAGGTCCCATATCTGAACGATATCATCCTCTTTCCCACCATTGCTGCGCTCGCTTTTGGCGAAACCACCCCCCCCCACCCCATTATGATCCCGATCATTATCCATGCCTAGCTCGGGGGCGCAAATAAGCGCATAGGGGTCTCCAGCTGAGAAGCAGGCGCTGGTGAGCGGGCGGCCAACGTTGACTCTAGCGACGGGCGTATTGGAAGCCATGGGGTCCCACAGGAGCATCTTCCCGTCAGCGCTGGGAGAGAGGTGCGGTGCGGTGGGGAGCCGAGGAAGGGCGGGACACAATTGATACGGTTGCTACGGGTGAGCAAGGGAAACACGACGAAAAACTAAAATGGCATCACCGCCACCATGTCGGAATGAAAACAACAACAACCAGGTGTGCTCCTACTAATGTTCTAATAGTGAGTTGGGATTTGCATACTGGTAAGTTTTTTTTCCCCTTGGCTTTAGTATACCCCCCCCCCCTGTCTGCGTTTGGCTCTCGGAAATCGGAATCGGACTGAGGGATTCGCAATTATTTTAGAGTCCTGTTTATTACAATTTGGTAAATGAGGTGTGGATAACTGCCCTTTTTCTGGTGGAGAAGGCTCGAAGCATCCCAAAAAGCTCAAGCTCCGCTTTGCAGGCCATCAGGTAGTTCGGCACCCACGGAAGATCACGTCAAGATTGGAGACAAAGCACTTGTACAACAAAACAGCATGAACACTAATATTGTCGCCGCGCAGCATGTTAGTGGTTTGTAAGTGGTTTGTACCATGCGACTGCTGAGGACAGATGGAGTGTGCCAATCAAAATCAATGCACAGCGCTACCTTTCTCGTAAAACCACAGCGTCAAACCGCTTGACAGCAACAGTAACAACAACAACAACAACAACAGCATGAACCCACCAACAAGCAGCTTCGCGTAGCGCATGACGTATTGGTTTGACGCGAGAATACCCGACATCTTGAGGGGATGCACCAACCATGCTAAAAGCTGTTGCTAAAAGCTGTTGCTAAAAGCTGTTGCTAAAACCTGTTCAAGTACCTGAAGCTTATTCACTCTGTTCATTGCTATTAATAATATTTCAATTGTAATGTTTTATCACGAACGCCCTGTTATTCTTACCGCAGACCGCAGACCCGTTTTCACTTGGCTTCTTATGATATGTTATTTCCAACTATGTTATTTCCAAATCTCCATTTTTCTAAATTTACTTCGTACATGCTGTAGTCTGCTTGTAAAGCTTACTTTTTACCAGCAGCCCGCGGCGGCGGCAAATTAAAAAAAAAACTCGCAAATTCGATAATATGGCAATAAGGAAATAATAAAAATAGTGAACAGGGATTGATCGCTTAACACCACAGCTCGCCCGTCTAGTATATACGGCTACTGCTACAGGGGAGCACACTATTAGTAGTAGTCCCTCTAGTAGCTCTAGTAGTCCCTCTTATGATATAATGCCGGATAATGCCGGACCGGCATTATATCATAGAGGCACTACTCTTTTTACTGACACTATTGTTCCCATCTGTGCCAGCGATTTCATACGCACTATAGAGGGAAACCGGCACTATACAGGGACCACAACTGTCGACCAGGCATATGTTTTTTGGGTCCATCGTGGGTGCTGTTTTACTATGCTTTTACTATGCTCCCCCTTAAAAGTGTACAGCAGTGTCGCGTGTCGCCTACATACCCGCTAGAAAGGATGGCATGTCCGCTATCTGCCGTATCGCAGTCGGTGACGAATCCCGAGTGTCCTGTCAACGGGAAAGCTGCCCTTCGGATATCTTCCTCGGAAGACACCTCCAGGGAGGCCACCGCGCTAATTACGGCATCGTCTCCTGCGCACACAAAACCGCGTTGATCTGCGAGAACCTTAATGCTGCAAATCGTGCATGCGTGCAGAGAGAGGGAGGGAGGGAGGGAGGGGTGGGGGGGGGGGGGGGTAAGGAGGGTTGTTGATCTGCGATAACCTTGATGCTGCAATGGTGCATGTAGAGTGAGGGGGGGACGGGGGGAGGGAGGGAGGGAGAGGGCTGTTGACCTGGGAGAATCTTGATGCTGCAAGGGTACATACAGGCATAGAGAGGGATGGAGGGAGGGGGGTTGTTGATCTGCGAGAACCTTAATGCTGCAATTGTGCATGCTGCAAAGGGAGCGGGGGAGGGAAGGGGGTGGGGATGGGACGATAGGGGGCGTAACGAGTAACCACCGCGAACGTCTCGAAAAAAATGGTAGCGCGGTCAAGCAAGCGCCGTATTTCAGGGTTTAGTCCACGCCTTGACACGTACTCACACTGCTTACTCTTTCTCCAGCGATGACCTTTGTTTGGCTGCGAGCAACACCAAAAAATGTGGCGTATCACAGACCTAGGCAGACCTAACTTTTCGTTTTGTTTACTATTTACTATTTAATAAGTACCTTGTTTTTACCAAGAACGCCGGGCAAGGTTCCGAGCTAATCACCAAGTACCAAAACAGCACAGGTTCCAAAACACACCAAGTGAGCGTGCTACCGGCAGTATCACAAGCTATTAATAGTACCAGGTAATACTATTAATAATGCTATAGTATAGCTAAAGGTCCAAAACGACGTCATCACCACTACGGAAGCGAAGGAAGCGAAGGAAGCCAAAGAAGCGAAGGAAGCGAAATACCTGGTATAGCAAAATATACCATAAGGACAGTACATAACAGCAGCACTCGGCCTCACGTGTTGATACTGGTGTAGTGTATTTGAGCACGGCGAAGCTTCAAGGCTGGCGAGCGTTGAGACGTATCCCCCTCCCCTTTCTCGATCACAGCCGGCAGACGCTCAACACCTATACCACCCTCATCGTCCCCCGTTATCAGCACAGGAGCGCCTATGGTATACCGTAAAATGGCAAGCGCAGCAGTAACGTTAGATCGGCATTGCGCACAAAGAAGTAAGGGGAAGGCGTTATTGCGCACAAGAAAGGGCGGGGCGTGTTGAGAGGGTCAGCCTGTCCCGACTTACTACCACTTCTGTGTTTAGTGTTTAGTGCTTATACCTCGTACTGCTTGGCATTACTACCTGTTGTCGTTCATGTTCGTACCAGTGTTGTGTTTAGTGTTTTGTTCCGTGGCGGCACTCGGAGAGGTCAGACGTACACGTCACCAGCATACTGTAACCCACACAGTACGATATCCTACAAGCACTAACGCAACAGTACCTGGTACTGCAAATTGAAAAAAAAATCTACATACTACTGCACGTTGGTGAAAGCATGCTGGAGACAAACGGAGAGAAAGAGAGAGAGGTTCGCCTGCAATGCTCATATGAACGGAACGCGTCCGTGACTCCGTGACTTGCGAAGAGCAATCGTAATACTGATTACAGCTACATTTTGTTACAAAGTGATACACTCGTAAACATTAACTGGCGTATACTGTTGTACACACGAAGCAACGCAAGATTGCCGCACGGTGGTGGCTCTATTGCTCTATTCACCCTTTTGGGGCTCGAACAGGAACAGGCCACCAACAGGAACAGGAACCACCAACAGGAACAGGCCACCAACAGGAACAGGCCACCAACAGGAACAGGCCACCAACAGGAACAGGAACCACCAACAGGCCACCAAATAAAATGAATACACTATTAATAATGCACTATTAATAATGATGACGATTACAGCATCGGCCACACAAACCATCCCGGCCTAAAGGGTGAGGCAACCACTACATTATTACATTGTTACAGCATTAGGACATTATTACAGTATTACAGCATTAGTAATACCACATATCACCGGCGTCTCCGGTGGTCAAATGGTACGCTACTATTCACGTCGGGGCCGTAGGTTCGAAGCTCACAAGGGCCCTTTCTAAACAATAATAATTCACAGGCCGAGAGCGCGAGTCGGCGTAATTCGATGCAAATAGACGACAATGAAAAGCTGAAAAGTGGGAATGCTGAACCCTATGTGCGCGATAAAAATGAGGGCAAGTGTGCCGGGGAGGAAAAGGGAAGACACCTATGACCATGACCATGACCTTGTCCAGACGATTGAGCTGAGGATAAAGCATATTACTACAGAGTAGTTCAGCTGGGGAGTAAACGCGATGATTAAAAAATCACACAAAACACACACACGCCGTGTTCACGCGCGTTGCGCAGCACTGCTCCAAGTGCTCCAAGTGCTGCACGCTCATATCAAACTGTTGGTAAAGTCGTATCATTCCACTCATCCGTGTTTCGGTCGCTCTTACACTACTCTTCGTGCCTCGACTCCAACTCTTGTGTTAATAAAAATTGGCACACACTGCCGTCGTATGACATTACACGAGCTTTTTAATATCAATAGTTCATTGCTCGGTACTCACCTCCGGCGCCTGGCTGGTCGACGAGGCACATGGTTGAAACCGCCGAGATGCCGTTGCTGAAGCGCAACGGGTCGGCCGTCCACGCCTTGCGCCGTATGAACTCCAAAGGCCGCTGCCCTACCATTCTTGACACCTTCACTCACAGGATACAAAAGGATACAAACATTAGACTATGGAAACAACATTCAATACAGATACAAGTAGCACGTCAGCAGTATGATATAAAACGACACGTTGACATGATGATATACATGATCGAAACAACGTCGAACACAGCAGCAGTATGTAAAGCAGTAGGAACGTTTGACATTATTGAAACACGGAACAAACATCGAGACGAAACCGAACACATCATCAGGAGCACATGAATACGACACCGCCACTAGATAGAAACCAAATAGAAACAACACCGGGTACCACTACACTGCTGTACAGCAGCAGTATAATGTGGACACCTTTGACAGGATTCGAACAGCATTGAAGCAAGATAGAACATACGAGTAGCAGTATGACCTACGACTCGCGACACAGTAACAGCTAAATACATGGCCGGGCGACTGCCCCTGCCGACCTCGAGCCCCCCAAAGCCCAAAGGGCTTGGGCTAGGGTTACGGTTTGGTCAGGGAACGGGTTGGTCTGGGCCGACGTCTAAGGTAGTGACATTGACCTCGCACGACTTGCACAGGCAGTGTTGTGTGCGGACCGCCCTTGCACAATGGGCGAGCCCGCGGCGTAGGGTTGTCTGTATCGTCAGGTGTTCGTGTTCTGGCTCCATAATCACATCGCCTCGCCCCGCCCCGCCCCCCCCCACGAGGGTATTCTGGCTGACCTCAAGTCCTCAGGTCAAATACTTTATCCTAATATCCCAATGATCCAGCATGCAGCAGCGTTGTGGTACGAGGTAAAGGCGCCTTGCACGCGTAGTTTTAGCCAAAGGCACCTCTGGTATGACCCTAGCAGTACCTTGGGTACGCGTAGTTAAGAACCTCGCGAGGGGGAAATCGGCCTGCAATGAACAACAGCGCTCCAAACATGGGTACGCATAGATCTGCAGTGTTCTGGTGCTCTGTTGGCATAAAGCTCGAGCTCTAGAGTTGCTGCTGCTGCTATCTACATATATGCGGCCCCACAGCAAAGCCAACGGCATGATAAGCAAACAGGACGCAAAACGCCAATATTTTTCGTTCAATAATTTTAGGGACTCTCACCGGCTGCAGCGACCGCGGGCATCCTGCTATTGGCCTTCGAGAAGACCTCTCACGTAGTCTGGACCTCATACCGACAAATTTCGAAACAGCTTTCACCCACTCTGGGACAAGCTCGAAGCTAGACGGTACCTTTCTGGCGCCTCTCGGCCGCGTTGGGCATTTTGAAACTAGTTTTGTCCCCTACTAAAACATTTTCTCGATGTGGAACTCCTAGGAAATCGAAAATCCAGACCACGATCAGAGTTTTGCAAAGCTTTCGGCTGCAGAATCTCTAACGGACATCTCCTCCTGCGAAAGATGGCCCTGTTTGAGGCCTGCCAAGGGCCTGCACTTGCTCCAGTCGATGTGAGCAACCCGTTTTCCGTGGCTGAAAAGTTATCGGCAGCTAACTTTGGTCGGGGTCTTCGTGGAATGATTTTTGGTCTGTAATTTTCAACACTCTTTTCAACATTCCTGTGTCGAGCGTTGGTCTAGCAGCTTGGAGCGACAATATGGCCTAGCGTGGCTGCACCCATCCCTAACTAGCATGATAGCTGGTTCTAGCACCTCACGAATGAGCACTGCTAGACTAAACTGCGTTGGCATTGAGGTCCCGATGCATTATCCTTCTTGTACGTGGCATGATCAACTCGCTTCCGAATTTTGCATCATATCGGGCAGAAAACGATTTTGTGTGACCCCTCGTATAGTCCATACTTCAGTTGAGATAAACCACACCACAATTCGAGTACGAGCAACTTGTCGAGATCGAGAGTCACACGTGTGGAGACAGACCTCCGAGTTAATCTCTCAAGATTCCAAATCCGAGTACTGCTGCTGTAATACTGCTACCTGTGTGTGCTTACGTAGGGTTAGATCAGGTGCTCTTGCAAAGCACTGCACTGCATCGCTTTTTGTCAAGGGTTTCACGGGTCAACCTATACTGCTGTACTACCATGTCTGTTTCTTTTTTTGTATCACTGCTTTCACTCTCGGCTCAGAAATCTCTGAAAAATGTCCATACAGATAGCAGTAGTCGTATAATATGCTACCACCTATCAAGGTTTTATTATTACTCCGTAAAAGTACGTCGTAGTTAATAATAATAACAGCAGTACCCTCAGCGACCTTCTGGACTCTGGGCAAGCCGGGGTCACAGGTGCCATGTGCCATGTGCCATGTGCCATGCCTTCTCCCCCGCAGTATGTGCCTTCATTTGTATCGCGCATAGGATTCAGCATTCCCAACAAGTTAGCTTTTTGTGCTCGTCGATTTCGTCGAAATGTGCTGACTCAGGCTGCTATTAATTTTGTCTTGCTGTGACCGTGCTGTCGCTGGTCCACCGGCTCAAACGAATTTGTTTTACGAGTATGTATAATATGATGGTATCGTAGTTTCCTGCGTCGCTACTCGTATAATACGAAGTTTGAGTACATTCCGCATTGCGCAAAGCCGTACGTGAAAAATCGGAAGACCATTAAGGACTATGGAGAATGAAAGCACGCACCGTAGTGGGGCGGGGGAGGAGTGCCCGCCATGTGACCGGATCTGAGTCCCGGAGCTGAAGGAGCTGGAGAAGCAGGGCAAAGCAAATGTATAGATGAGATTGACAACGGCATTAACTCACAAGCCAAGACGAGCTGCTTCGCGGGCACCATATACACGGGGGGCGCTACTTTCACACCGGTTGCGAAATGTAACTGCTGTGCACGCCCTCTACAGCAGTAGCAATAGTTTGTTTACCTGGTATATATGTTGGTTGTACTTTTAGTGTGCTTTGCTTTTTTGCCGTGGCCGTTCGGTGACAACCGCCGATTTTGGTGAATTCGATCGGGGTGGAATCAGGGTGCCTGTCGGACCCGGCCCGCGGCCAACTATTAATATTAAATTCTTAGAATATCGTCGTACCCAGGGTCAGTTTCGACGCCTTAGGTCGGGGTGGGATCAGGGTGTCAAGCTGGAGCAGGGTCGAGGAGTGCAAAATTTCCATTGCAGTGGTACCCGGTTTGCAACTAGGGTTTGTCCATACTCAGCAGTAGCGCAGTAGCGCATATTTTCTACTACCTGGTATTTTTTGAAGGAGCCCAAATGAACAAAGCCGTTACCTCAACGCCCTGCCTTGTCGTTCTTTTGCTCCCCTCATGGCGAAACTCCAATCAATTTGTGACGGGCGGGTGGGTACTGCCGTATACAGAACGTATTCGCACGCATCGTTCGCAAAGAGGAGCCCGCGGACATCGTGTACGAGGACGACACCGTAGTGGCCTTCAAAGACGCCTATCCCGTGGCCCCGTGCCACCTTCTCATCGTGCCAAAGAGGGGTGCCGTCCGTAATCCGAACCACCTCACCGTGCAGCATGTCGACCTCCTCGAGCACATGTGAGCGACGCTTGATTGGGTAATGTTGATATTTTCATTTTGAGGCAATTCATGATTACGACTGCGCACCTCTGGTCCAATATATGCTGTCAGTAGATAATAATTAGAGCTGCGCATGGTACAGTATACGCTGCAATTAGATTACTACTGCTGGCACTATCTACGTACTGATTGAAGATGTCAGTAGATTCTACTGACGCTATACCCGAACCACTTCACCGTGCAGCACGTCGATCGCCTCGAGCACATATGAGCCGAGGTTGATTAGACTCTATTTTAATTTTGAAAACATTCGCTCGTTTGGAACTTGAGAGGGAAAACGTGACAAAAAATTACATAACCCGAACCATCTCACCGTGCAGCATGTGGATCTCCTGGAGCGTATGTGAGCGGAGCTTGAGTAGCCACTATTATCATTTTCCAGCTTGGGGGCTTTCGGAGGGGACATGTAACCACATGTAACCAAAAACAAATAGGGTTACGTCATTGGCCAACAAAAGTAACCGTACCCGTTGCTACTGGCTTATGCTCGGGTAGGGGGTGATATAGTGATAGAGTGATCGAGTGGGCTGTCCGAGCTACAAGTAGTACAACTATTAATGGTACAACTGGTACAGTGTTAATGATGTGAGGTGTTGTACAACACGCGTGTGGTGTCGGTGGAGTGTCGTGTTATGCTACTGCTCGTTTTCTTGTGCGCTCGCATCGGACGGAGAAGACCGCACTTGTTAGTTTTGCATCGCTGTACAGTGAATATGACCCCCAAAAGGACAAAATAAGCTACAACAACTATTAATACAACAGTATGTATGCTTCCGGTACCAGCTATCAGTCTCTCGTTGCGGTTTGTCACCCGTATCTTGCACTGCTCTACTACTGTAACATCACAGCAGTGACAGCAACACAGCAATGTGAAAGAGCCCGTTAGAAGGACTCATAATATAGCGAAAACGCAACAGCACGTTGGGCTTACAAGAGCTACGAGTACGACTCTGATTTTGCTGCAGAATTTTCCTAGTTGACCATGTGTATGCGATAATATCATAGTCGGGGTGGCGCTAGTGCTACATCGTGTCATGTGATATGAGGTACCCGCATGGTACCAGGTGTACCAGGCATAATACATACAGCCAGTTACCGAGTACGAGTAGTATTCCCGTTGTGCGCTGTAGAAATACCGATTTTGGACGTTTTGCGAAAGCCGTCGTCCAGTTGTCGCATGCGCGTAACTACTGCTTTTGCGTGCGGCGGACCGTAGACGGACGGCAGACGTCACCCTGGTCATGTCATGTTTCTCGGATCATTCCTCGGCTCATTCTTCGACTCCTCGGCCTGTCTCCATTTTGATCCGTCCCATGGAATGCAGTCGAACCATCCAGACTAGCCCATAATGTGTATACTGATTAGTGTGCGTAGATACCTGGCACAAGCGCATTGTTTTTATTTGCTACCAGTGTGTTTGCTAAAACCGTTCTTCGTAAAAAGGCTTATTCAAAATTTCTTCCGGAGGTGGGATTTGATCTGAATTTGCGGTATGTTTTGTCTCTCTGTCTACAACGCACCGAGGATCTACCCGACGCAGCTGTAATAACTAATCACGTAGCATCTCTCATGCACCAGCTGCTGCCAGCTGCCTGCTTCTTGCTATGTCGACACAGCACAACAACCGCTGAGAGCACACAGACTCGAGGTGTAGCTTGAGTATGACGCGGATGAGCGGCGTTGGAGTGTGCCAGCGGACCGCCCGGCGGCCCGCTGCTACGACGGTGCGCTCTCGCCTGCTTGGTGTCGTGGAAAATACCTCGTTCCGAAATGGCTACTCGTACTCATGCTCGTTCCGCAATGTTGGTAGACCGTGACAAGACAGCTCGTGTATCATTTCAATTCCACCACACCGCGGTAGCAGCAACAGCAGCAGCAGCAGCGGCGGCGGCGGCGGCGGCGCAGTGTGAGGCCGCCGCGGTCTCAGTATCGGGCGCCAGGCGGCTTGGAGCGGAGCGCGCCGGCCCGGTGGCGCGCATACACTACGCACAGCAGCAAGCAGCAGCAGCAGCACACGAAGAGAATAATGCCCGTGCGAAGCCGGTGCTAAAATTGAAAAAGCAAAAAATGGAAGCTGTTGCTGTTGCCGGTGCTGGTGCTGATGCTGCTTGCTTTCGTTGCTGAAGCTGATGCTGCCGCTAGCGGTGCTGTTGCTTGCTGTGGTGGGATAGCAGCGGCGGCACTGCGGTTATCTCTGCCGCCGCCGTTGCCTGGCTGCCATCGTTTATCGTACGTTGCGTGTTTTTTTTCCATATATATATTTTTCCTTTCCTTTTGTTGTTGCCGTGCACACCCCACTTCTCTCCTCAACTTTACGCGTCGCCTGCAGGATTTTATTTACTTTCAACGCAAACACACCGAAATCAGATGGGATGGGAATTCGCTTTTTAGCGGAAGGGACGTACTTTTCCGAAAAACGTTTTGCGCACACACTCTATTAACACAGATTGATACTTCGAAGTACGCCGTACTGCTGATGATATCGTACTACTGTCTTGTATGCCAGCATGTCCAGAAAGTCGAGTAGTATCATATCGACGTAAGATTGATGTACGGATTGATCCATGATATATAGCGTACCCGTCCTCCGTTCGGCGAGAGGGATAGTAATCTACTGGTCATCTCCGCGTGTCTTTCTTACGTCTTTCTCTGAAACGGCGGTCGCCGTCTGTTTTTGTGTTCGTGTTTCTGTATATTAACTCGACCGTGCGTCGACCACAGATAGTACTATTCTCCACGACATTGTGTGTTCTCTTTATGGCCATTGTGTGTTCTCTATACGGTATCAAACCTGGTGTATCACACGTACTCTTGCTGGCATTTACTTGCGTCACACCTTGAACACAGTAACTTCCTCTTGGAGCTAACCACACCATAATTTTAACAGCTGCTCTCTATTCTTCCACATAGCGTACCGCGTAAGGCTCCAGTGTTGATGATATTGATCGATCATGTTTGAAACGCCTGCTGTGTGCTGTAACCTGTATTCTGTAGTGATGCGTGCTATATGTACGCTGTATGCTCCATGCCTAATGATTTATGATAAACCAGGTACCTGGCATGCTGTATCCTGTAATGCTGTATGCCGAACGCTGTGCGCTGTTGTTTGTGTACGTCTCTCGGCGCAGGGTGGCCGTCGGGAAAGAGCTGTTGAAAGAATGGGCGGGACTTACGCCAAACCAGCAGGTATGACATACCAGGTGCCAGGTATATCATATATGCTTTCTACAAGGGCTCCGCATGGTTGCGGAATGGCGGCACCCATGCTTCGGGTAGGGCGGGGAAGGAGTTCGAATTGTTGCCTCCGACACAAACAAAAAAATGAAATTGAAAGGAATGCCAAGAGTTTCATCCGAAATTTATACTTTGGCAGGTGTGCGGTACAGCAGTACATCAAAATGATGGAAAAATAACGCTTGCACTGGCTACGTGCACTTGTACATACTACGTGCATTCTACGTATAATTTGTGGGATCGGTCGTACTCAGACTGGTGACAATGTAAGGCCAAAAGTTTGAAATTCCCGAAGATCCCAGCCAGACTTTGCCTGGACGGTCGCCTATGGGCCCAATTTTGTATATTTTGTTTATGGAACTTTCCGGAATTCCGGACAAAATCGATTTCTCGCGGCGATCTTGACCAACATCTGCTTGAGAAATTCTCAAGCAGATCGTGGATTAGACGCGTCGTAATTTCGTGTTTTCCACACACTTCGTTCGACGAAATCAACGACAGCGTCGTGAACTCTGAACGTGGCGAGTTCGTTAGGGGCTCCGCCCCCCCCTTGGTGTACAGCGCTCACTCTACGGCCGGTGATTTGTGGCGGGCGCCGATCAGGCTTATGTTAAAAACACATTTGGCGGCTCGTATGTAGAAAACTGAGACAAAAACTCTCTATCGTCTCCCAACGGGCGAAAAACAGAGTTTTGAGAGGATGTGACGAGAGACCACAGAACAACACAAGCAACCTTTCACGCCCTAGGGCATGGATCGAGATGAAGCCTTCAGCGCAGTCACCTACACTCATGTGACCTCGGAGCGAAGAGCAGTGATAATGGGTTGTTTCTATCTCGACATTGAAGGTCGATCGTGTTTGTTGGACAATGTTGATTAAGGCTTAATGAAAAATAGACAAATTGACCTATTGAACCGCATGACCAAAAAAAGAGCCAGCAAAAAAAAAAAAAAACGTTTTTCCCCCATAGCGACGTTACCGGGAATTTTTCAGCAAATAACCCCAAAAAAGAGTTTGGAAACTTTTTGGCCAAACTATCGGCTTTCCAGCAGTGTTCCATCACGATGCCCTCGGCAACGCAGCAATCGACGACGAAATAAGCCTTCTCACGCACCACGCACCACCCAACACAGCAAGCAGGAGACAGCAGCAGCAGCAGCAGCAGAATCATATATGGATGGTACCATGATGGTAGTAGATGGTAGCACCTACTACTAGCACCCGTGCGTGTTGCGCCATTACCCGTAGCGAGCTGCCGACTCCACGATGTGCAAAATCTTAGTCGAGCCACTTGATCGCCACCAGTATGTTCCCTACTAGGTGACATATGACTGCATGATGTCATACGAACCTACGAGTACGTACAAAACCTGTTTTCGTAATTTTGTGGCTTGCCGCGACGAGAGGAACCCACGGAGCAAAAGCAGCATCAGGAGCAGTAGCACTGGCAGTTACGCAAGCCGCGACGACTCCAAAGGCCTGGCCTCGGTCAACTCCGAAGATTACCGAAACAGGCGATGCATCGCGCGGCGCCTCTCCTCGGACGATCCAAACTGCACTCTTCTTTTTTTTATCCGACTCTACTTTTTTTGGCCCGACGGATGCTCTGCTGGCAGCTTGCTCTTTTTTCGTCAGTTTTTCCGAGCAGGCGTCGTCACTTCGTTTAATGTTCCATTTTTCTCTATGTTCCTTGCTAACTACAGCGCTGTGATTCAGCCGCATCCGACGAAAGGCGCTGAAATATACTGCTGTATACAGGCTGGGGGAATCCTCGCTGCTACTGAAGTGTGCTGTGCGGGGTGCACACCGCTCTGTGGTGGTCGCTGTGCACGCCGCTTGTTTGTGTTGTTGGTTGTTCCCTTTTTGTTGTCGTATTGACTGTTTTTTCTCAACGACCACGTGATTTTCCTCCTGGTGGTGGTGGTGGTGGTGGTGGTGGTGATGCTATTAATACTGCTGTAGCTGGGTGTAGTTCTCTATGTACCTCATAAATGCGAGTCTTTCGGACAAAGTCGGATGCCAGTAATGTCGTTTTTCCCCAGCAACCTCTCTCCTTTTGGGAGCGACAAATTGCATGAGAACGCGTGACAAACCCGCACGCGTTCATGGTTCACGGGGTGGCATTCAACGGAGCACGAAGGGCGAGGGGCGTTCAAGTCGATCCTTTCGCCTCAGCAACACTGTGAAAAAATGTAGAGTACACCTACCGTCAATACTCACTCGAGGATAGACCGCGAAGCAACATGGACAGCGACTCTTCGGAGCAGCAATGCAAAGCAGCAATGCACAGAGCTGACAAGAGGTAATTCCTACTACTGCAATTACTATTTGTAAAAGTTACCCCTTTGTATTTGCGCACTGAACTACCACTCTAACTACCACTCCACTCCCCCTGTCAAGATTCGAAAAAATGGTCGAGCATACCACCCAAAATCCAAGATCGTGCCTACTTCTCGCCAAAAATGACAAAACCGTCGAGATAGTGAAGTGTCGAGATTCCGATACTAAGGCCGACACGGTAAAAAAAATATTTCCGACGCATGGCCTAGGATTTGTCATACATTGTTATATATATTATATAATATTTACAAGGTTTTCGTTCGGGATGGGGTTGACTTGGTATCCCGGGGGCATCGCTATGGCATCGCTATGGCATCGCTATGGCATCGCTATGGCATCGCTATGGCATCGCTATGGCATCGCTATGGCATCGCTATGGCATCGCTATGGCATCGCTATTAATAGTCCAAAAGGGGGGACACGTCCCGACGATATGCACAGGTATGAACTACCAGGTACACAGTAATATTTTTGCTGCTGCTGCGTGCTTCGTATACCTGGTATGAGGTCCGACGATGTGTGCTTGATTGTTGTATTGGACGTGTTGGCACATGCGCCTCCTGCACGTGCAACCACGTGCAACCGCTCCTCCATTATACAGAGTACGATGCACACTATTGATACGATACACACTACGATACACACTGCGATACAGAGTAGGAAAGTCAACCACATCGGGCAGATCACAATCTGCATAGACTTACTTACTGATATCTTTGTGCTGAAAGCGCTCGGTTGGTGCATCCCTGGCATCTCCGAGGTCGGACGGTCCAGCTTACTTGCACAACGGTCTAGCTTTTCTTTGATTTCTTGCTCCACCTTATCTATTTTCGTTTCAAATATATATATCGATTTTTTTATGGGGATCACTTTTTTTCACCCATGACACCCAAATTCGAACCACCGAAGACCACGCTTATAAGCGGACAGTCTATCTACTAGACCACAACGTCACATTGATATCAATTTTATTTTTACAAATAAAATTGATAAATAAATACCAAGTATCGATTTTTCATGAGGATAATTTTTTTTCCCGATGACACCAGGATTCGAACCAGCGAAGGTCAGGATTATAAACGGACAGTCTATCTACTAGACCACAATGTCACAGCAGCAGTGGTATCTACGAGTACTATTTTTGTATGTGCAACTACTACTACTGTACCAGTATATTTTTAGCGAAACATAGATGCACTACGCAGCTTGCAAAGTTGAGTTTCAACTATTCAATCAGTCGTACTCACATCTGACGTTTTTCAATTTTTATATATAAAATTTATATCAATTTTTTCAAGAGGATAATTTTTTCCCCGATGACACCTGGATTCAACCTACGAAAACCAGGCTTATAAGCAGACAGTCTATCTACTAGACCACAAAGTCACATCGCTATTTTTTTTTTTGACAAATATATATCAATTTTTTTATGGGGATATTTTTTTTTTCATTTGACCCCTAGATTCAACCAACGAAAACCAGGATTATAAGCGGACAGTCTATCTACTAGATCACAATATGTCACAGCAGCAGCAGTGGTGTATCTACCAGTACTATTTTTTTACAAATACATGTCAATTTTTTCGTGAGGATAATTTTTTTTTCATATGACCCCTGAATTCAACCAACGAAAACCAGGCTTATAAGCGGACAGTCTATCTACTAGAAGACCACAAAGTCACATTGATATCTTTTTTTTTTTTTGTGAGGATCATTTCTTTTCCCCGATGACACCGGGATTCGAACCAACGAAAAGACCTTAAGGCTTAAAACAACATACCGGTACTACTACACCAGGTTTGTACATACCATCACAGGTACTACGCTGTTGGATCACAATGCACGCCCAGCTCAGATCAGTCCGGCTATATATAGCCCAGCAGCGCAGCGTAGCGCTGTGCGGAGCCGTGCGGTGCGATGCCGTGCCCTTCGCTGCGGTGCTGTGTCGTGCTGCGCTGTGTGCTTTCTTTCGAACATGGAGCAGTACCGGGTAAAATACGTGTTGTTGTGTACTACTTTTCTTCTTTTTTCTTCTTCTACATGTGTGTGATCTTTCACGGCCCCCTGTTTTTCCCCCCACGCAAATTACCCCCGTACTGCCGATCAGAACGTAACACCGGTAATAAAAGCACACAGCACACTTGAGCACAACAGGGCAATTGCTTTGCACAAGCAGCTCTTGGCATTATCAAATCGCGGTTCGCACCAAATCATGGGCCTCTTCTTTCTGCCCCGTTTATATGTTTTTAGTTGTATTCTTCGTTGCCTTGCGCGAGCGTAGCGGGCGGCGTCAGCCGCCCGCGGATCGAAGCCCTTGTAATCTATCAAGAATATGTTGTATTATTAATATGTGATGTTATGGCACGTTGTGCAGGATCTGTGTGCTACAGATCCAAGCCAGACAACATGAACATGTGCTAGATCATGCAGTTTGTCCAGCTCTCACCTGGCAACGCTATCTGTAGGTCATGCAGATCATACCGACCAAGGATCTGTCGGGCTTGCAAGACACCGATCGTCTATTGATCATCTATGGATCGTCTGTATATCAATAGGGATCTGACCTGTCCAATACGTGGACTATTGCTATTGTTAGTTGCATTTGCAGTGGTGGTACTTTGCATTGCTGTTATGGGGCAAAACGGCTGTTTGCATTATACTATACGCACGCTTACGGTATCATAAACTTCACTTCCGCAACTACTACTTCGTATTGCTCTCATGGACGAGATAAGCTCTTTATATTGTACGCACTTGTACGGTACACTCAAGTTATGGTGCTCGTATTCTAGTAATTCCAGCGTAATCGTAGCACGGTGGACGCTTTTTGTTGCTGAGGCTGAGCTTGCAATGGAAGCAGCCGATGGTATTGGTCAAAGCCATGCGATAATCGTTTCAATTAATGATGATATTTATAGATTTAGCCACGTTGGTGTTCACATGAATACCTGGTATGTCATACCTGGTATGTCATACCAGGTAGCCTTGACAGTCCGGGTGGTAAATGGTATCGATAGGGGCATCAAGTACTATCGATAGTGATACTCGTGCGCTTACGTCTATTAGGCGCCTTTTTTCACTCGTGTGTCGCAGACCGCCCAGGCATCTTTAGGCTTTCATATGCCGCCGTGGACCTATGTGCCACACCTACACATGCACGCTATCGCACCCATCAAGAACTTGAGCTGGTGGCAGCGAGTACACTTCCACGTCGGGTTTTTCTGGTGAGTAGGATGGCGTGTTTTTAGGCTTGCCCTCCAAGAGGTGCCGGTGATAATTTTCCTGCCCTGGTGTTGATTTTCGTTTCGTGGCGTTGGTTGTCGTGTTGTGGTGTCACCTGTTCAACTGTGTTGTATCGGTTTTTTCTTGTTGGGTGGACCGTTGATGGTATATTAGTGATCCCTCTAGATATAGTGTCCGCTGCTCGGGCTCTGGTCTGGACTACCCGCTGTACACATCCCAGCAAGTAGGTTCATTCGAAGTTTGTCCACGTCGTGCGAGAAATCAGCAGCGCCCAGCACCAGCAATTCGACGTGCATTGCTTTGGCTCACGTTGTGCTAAAGTTGTGGTAATCGTTTTCGTTTTTGTTACGATTGAACGGCTTCCATGTATGTTCCTCAGGCTTGACCGTTATTTATCATTTCTCCCCATCGGTATCCAGATGGTCCATGCTACAAGGGGCGATATTTGCGATATCAACACATTTTCGACACCACCATATTTTCGGCACCATATTTTCGGGCATGCGTGTTTTCGCTCCCGGGGGGAAATAAATGTTTCATGTGGAATTACAAAGCATCAAACGTGTTTTATGTATCATGAAAAGGATGATTCAAGTGTTCCCAGTGTCGTGAAATCGATAATGGATGAATAGAACCAAACGTTGTTTTCGGCGCAAAGTCCATCTAACGCCTAACTTGACGCTGCACATTGACCCCGCGTTCATTTTCGTGCGTGCGTTTTCAGGTATCAACCAGCAGAGACGATTTTGGAGCGCCTCAAAAGCCAACAGACTACCCAAATTAATCTGTGATCAGACGCATGCGGAACTGCGAGAAAACAGTTCCATGCCGATGATGTCTCTGTAGCTGTCGACCTCCCGGCTAAGATGAGCGGTGGGTGCTTACACAGGGCTGGCGATAGGCCACCTCTCTGCTCTATTCTTCGCTTTCTTTTAGGAGTTGATGGTGCGTTTGTTTTGACCAGCGGGCGGAGACGTTGCGTCCGAGAGCTTCTGTAGTCCAGGTGGGCTGAAACAGCTTCGTTGTACATTCGGTTTTCTCCCTCCTCGGGTGCTCTTTGCAATTGACTCCAGGATGCCAGTACTTGCTGCTGCTGCTGCTGCTTCAACTGCGGGTTGGTGGTGCTTCTGTTCTTGGTGTTCGAACCGCGGATTGTTGTTGAATGCTGTATTATAGCAGAACAGTGCGTTGAAGCCTCGATTTCGAGGCTTGGTCTCACCCATCTCCCGCTTGCGTTCTTTGTCATCACTTCAAAATTGTCACTGCCACTGTTTTTGTGCAGTCGCCTGTTTTGATGTGTATGAGCTGTACTCTTGAGGGATGCGCCGCCTTTCTCCGTACAGCACTTGATTGATATCAGTATTATAGCTATATTGTCGCGCGATGGAGGTTCCTGTATAGTGCCGGTTGCCCGCTATAGTGCCTGTGAAATCGCTTGGCACAAGATGGGATCAACCAGTAGTGGCCGTGTGCGGAGTAAGTAGTGCCGGTTGCCGTTATAGTGCCGGTATTTGCGACTATTACATACTACATATTAATACCACATACATACCGGCACCATAAAGGGACCAATACTGTACTGGTATCATATACTACTCTAGGCTGTTGTGAGGCCTACTAGCACTGGCAACAGTTTTATGTTTGCTAGTGCCGGTTGCGCATATTTTTGAGTACGATAGTACTGTAGGCTTGTGTAAGGTCTACTGATGGCAACGGGTTTACGCTGCTAGTGTAGGTTGCTTTTTTTTGTGGTGATCCCGGCCGAAGGCATGGTTATCTCCAACCCTTTCATTGTTATTAAGTTTATATCATAGCCATATATATATGGTCTGGCCAAGTGGGCCTATCCCTCTTGAGGTGTTTTTATTGCGGGGTTTCGTTGACGTCTGGTCTGGGCGGAAGAAAGTAAAGCGATTCGAGGTGGGATATCAGATCGCGTATGTGTGTACGCATCATCCGTGGTGCCTTTTCCATGTTTGGTGGCTGTGACACTTCTTCTTGCACGTAACGGTAGAATTGTGTGCGGTATGGCGATATACAATATATGCCGTTCTAGAACCTACAACATAAACAACAGTCAATCGCTGTTTGATTCGTATCGTTTCCTTCGTCCCTCGAAGGTGGAAATAATTAATGTATTGCAAACACTCATCGGAAGATAACCGTATCGACGATCTGTCTTCGGAGAAGAGAAGATCCCTGGTCGGTGTGATCTGCATGGGCTATAGTAGATTATGTTGTCTGTTAAACAATTAACTGAGAGCCGGATGATCTGAATGACCTTTTATTAATTAAATAGCTTTAATAGCATTAATAGCACATACTGTCGTAATTCCTGCCTTGAACACCTGCACAGCACAGATCTGCACAACACATCAAAACATCATATAGTACCCACAGAGATAAGATATGTTCTTGATAGATTATCTATAGTATATCGTGATCTGTCCGAATTGTGTTACTAAAACACCATTTCACCCCAGACTGCACGTAGTGCAACCTACCAGTATGCATACATGAACTTTTTATAAGCTGAGCGTTTAGGCAAGTCCATGACATGACATTTTTCTTATGGTGTGCAACAAAACCATACGTGAAGCCGTGATGATCGAACGGTCAAACACGCTGGTGTGGTGGTGTTCGCAAACGCCTGGTTGTTGCAACTCCTTTATAAAATGTTACCTGGTATGCTTCTTTCGAATATATGGGAAAACGAAAAAAGAACACGCTTAAACTCGAGTGTATGGTAATCCATTGACCAGTTATCGCGCGCGAACGCATAAAACCACTCAGTCAGGACAATCACATCGACAGAGCAGCGATTGCACAAATGTATCAATCAACCGGAAAACGCTCCGTTCTTTACATGACGATATGGTTATTTGCTGCATTTTTTTTTACGCAAGCGCTCCTTCGCTCTTACGTCTCCATCTTTGAAACTCGTGTTTGGCCAGCTCCGCTGCCATGGCACAAGCTTTTCAGACATGTGTACTTGCCCGTTACTCGCGTGAAATCTCTCTTAGTAGCCTTTTGCCTCGCTCTATCTCACTAGTCCTTCCAAGGCTGTCACTTCTGACGTCAACTTATGTCTCACCGATTCAATAAATCTTGCTCTTGCGCTGCGGCGGCGCTTAATGATTACCCTGCTGTACGTACATATCATAAGAACTCAACACTATGATATTCTACCATGGTATTCTATTATCCCAGGCCAGCAGTGCCAAGGGCAGCATCTACGATTATACAGATGAAAATGTTATCGGCAACAAGAGGACAACGGGCGTAACATATGCCACGCCACCAAATTAGACAGCGCTAGTCCCTAGGCAATCAATAGCGATCAATCGCGCCCTGCGTCCCTACCCGTATTGCTCCTATTGTTCTTATTGTTCTTCATTCTACCCATTATAGTACTGCCAAGTATGCAGACTACTCCAGCACTTTAGCAGTAAAGGCCCTATTATTTTAACCACTACTCAATTGTACTGTTCTGTTCTGTTCTGCATCTACACATTCGACCTTGAATCATACGCTGCACTCTGCAGGTGTAGCTTTTAGTCATCAAGCGACGACCACGAACAAACAACAAAAACATCAAAGTAACCGAAGAGAACACTGAGTCGTCAAGCGACGCCCATGGACAATAAAGAGCACTGCAGTAGCACGTGAGAGTACTGATACAACGTTCAGGCTGCAACTGCAAACAACATCGTTACCGACAGTCCAGTTCAACCTGCCCCCCCAAGGAAGCACACGCCTACAAACGTCAACCAAACCCTATGTACTCTCCCACGCATTAATAGTCTGCGCTGCTGCCTCTCAACGACTCGGGTTGGCGCAGGTTGCAAAAGTCTTGTCAGACTCAAAAACCATGTATGTGCTTTCCGACGCATTAATAGTTCACGTTGCCTCTCCGCGAATGAGGTCAGCAAAGGCTGTAGACCTTGACAGGCATGTCACTGACGACATTGTCATGTTCTGCGTCATGTTCTGCGTTGCTGCCTTCCCCGACTGGGTTGGCGGAGGCGGCCAAAATATTGACGAGACACATCACTGAGCTGTGCTGAGATTTGCTCAGAGTTAAACTGCCAACTTGGCATATACCAGGTAAGCCGCATAGTTAAACTGCCAACTTGCACAGATGCCGCGTGGTCGAGCGCCTGGGCCACAGTAGAAACCCATCTGGCTCCATTGGCAGCACCAGCACCGGCATCGTTATCGCAGGTGACGTGAGGTCACCGTGGGGGGGGGCATCGCCAAAATCGCGACGAATCTTAGTAGAAGATGCCTGACGTCATGCGGAGAAAACAGGGAAAGCATCAAGGCATGAGGGGTGGATTCGGCCTCACAACGTTTAACAGTAGTGTTACAAGTATTGCAAGTACTGTATGCATAGTCTGTAGGTACAATAGTTCGCCGGAGAAAATGTGCGAGAATGGGCAGCTGTCACCAATGCACCCATATGCCTCGAGCGTGACGAGCGCCGTAGACCATTGCCATTCGTAGCAAGACGGCTTCGGTATGAGCTGCGCATTTTGTGTTGTGTTGTCCATCTCAAAACCTTCAACGTCATCATTTACTCCTGGCCAGTAAGCAAAATCTTGGGGGGTCAGTTGGATCTGGTGCATTGGTTACCACTCTTATACCGTACTACAACATACCTGGTAGCAGGAATACCCTATCTATACACACAGTATGGATACTTCCAAATAGATACGGTAACCTTTCCACCACTGAAAAACTTATCCCACAGACTCCATCCACGTACGAGTAGTGTGCCCCGAAAACGTGGGTTTCACCTAAAATACACAGCTTAAATCACAGCCCCGACGCGTGGATATCCCAGCCCAGCGAAACCTTTCACTAAATACGCCCTTGTGCTATAGGAAAAAAAATGGTAAACCAATCCCACTAAATTATAATGATACCCCTAAAAGCGGGGATGATGTTCTAAAGCGGTTAAGAACAGCTACTGGCTACTGCCGCTACAGGTCGGCCGTTCAAGGGTATGCGTCAGTTTTCACCTCAAGAACACAGCTATCAGTAAAAAGTCCGCAGCTTAATTACTACAACCCACGACTCCCACTGACTCACTGCGTGGACATTCCAACATCATTCCAGCATCATTCTAGCATAGCGATATTTACCAACTAAAATATACGCATACTCATGCCAACACGTTTTTAGGCTGGACTTTCAAGTGTGCGGGTCAGCGTTCATCTAACCTACGCAGGTAACGTACGTGACAACCTCACCTCACGGACATACATCCCATCACAGCAGCAAAAAAAATCAACCCAAAATACATCAGCCATTGTAGGCGGCTTGTCACCGAAAATGTGGGAGCAGTCCTAGAGGGTTGATTGTTCATTGTTCATTGTTCATTCACAACTCCACTGCATCGATATCCATCCCACCACACCACACCATACCACACCACACCACACCACACCACAGCGCTGACTTCGCCTAAAATACGCCCTTTTACGACTGGAAAAATATTATACACTTCTGTACTGTAAGTCCAAGCATACTTAGTCTCCAAAAACGTACCATTCAATCGCTCGTACTCACAGCTGACATTTTTCAATCTTGTTTAAAAAAACGCGTTTTCAACTTCAACTGTAAAGGGCTTCGATATTTATTTTTTTGTGACAGCGGCAAGTGCTACCCTTGTCCACCAACAACAACGAGGAGAGCGCTCACGACCGCCACGACCAAAATCGAGTTGGCCACCGACTTGTTTCTAACAGCTCCCCCCTCCCCCCCCCACATGGAAGTACTCACTCCTCTTCACAACATCTTCACAACATCTTCACAACATCTTCACAACATACACAACATATATATACATATATCTATATCCGCCACTTTCTGCATATGTTCGTATTAATAATAGCATGTTTCGGGACGTTTTAGGACATTGTGGGACATTTTAGGACAGCTCTAGTGCAAGTCTCACCTTGGCCACCAACAACAACGAGGACAGCGATGATGGCCGCCACGATCAAAATGGGGTTGCCAGCTGACTTGTTCGGGTCTGCTCCTTGCGCAGTAAGCTCTTTCCTGAGGCGATCTTTCATGTCGTTGGAAATCTTCTGCTTCGGCGCCCTGTCTTCGGGACGGATTTCGGGCGTGGGTTCGGCGCTGGTGGCGGCCTCTTCTGCCGCCTCCTCGGAAGGCGGCCGAAGTTCCGCCTCGCTAGAGGCCGCCTCTGAAAATATGTGCACGTGTTGGTGCGGTGTTGATGCGATGTCAGAGATGGGTTGCATAGGAAACGGGACAAGAGAGGAAGATTAGACGTGCCCTTTTGCTTTAAATCGTGAATATGCTTCTGATGCCTCCTGCATACTGAATTTCAAGTAAAACCGAGGACCAGGGTAAACTATCAAACATGCCTTGTATCCACAAAATACTGTACTGATACAGCCTACACACTGAAGAGGAGCAAGCGGGCCGTCAGACATGCCGTTTGAACCGATCCACGATATATTCTTTAAAATATTGGGCATCTGCATTCAGCACGCAGGTAGCATATTTTGCTCCCATCCACCCCCGTCACCCTCCCCCCCCACACTAACCCCCCCTCCCTCCCCCTCTGTCCCCCTCCTCCCTCCCTTCCCCTCTGCCCCATCAAAAAATAAAAAAATCCGCCAGAGTTTTATAAACACTACCCGACAGGTGATGTAATCTAATTACCTTTCGCGTCACCCATGCAGAAGCTCCAGTTCATTTATATGGTCTTCAAGTTTCAATTAACCCCCACCCCCCTTCCCTGCCGCCCCCACCCATCATCACCTACACCATCACCTACTAGCAATACGCGTGCAGTAAGCTTCTATTCATTTACGCGACCTGTCCCCCTTGTACCCGCCCCCCTCCCCTCACCGCTCATACTAATACTACAAAAACTACTAATACTACTTAGTAACTACAGGATTCACGTGATAAACTTATGCATTTCCTTCCACAGCAGTCAGATCTAGTCCCCCTCCAAAACGGGTTTTATAGTTTCCGCGCACAGATTGATTAACATGATTCACCCTGTTGACCCTGGTATCATACAAGCTACACTAACTACAAAGTAAACTATTCTAGTAGTTGTAAGGGGAGTCGCCGACCTATATCCTTAATGAGGATACACACCCGGTAATACGCGCGATCGGAGTATCACACACAGCTTGCACAGATGAGTTTTGACGAAATATTCGATGTCACAGCAAGAGTGTATTTTTATTTATTATAATATATATGACGCTGATGCTGCCTAAATACTAAACAAAGCTGGAAATATCGATTTTCCGTCATGCTATTATTGCTAATGTTGCGATGGTTGATCCGTGTTTTTAGCACGGCCTGGTTTGCGGGTCGAGCATTCGACGTTTGATAGGGACAGAATACTTTTGCAATATACATTCTGCAGAGGGATGCGTGCACCTTACGGCGTTGGATACAACTCCTACTAACATCACGCGGACGTGCCGTGATGGCGGTGTCGATCAATACAGCGCGGATAGAGCGTGTGGTGAGATGGTGAGGTGGAGAGGTGGTGAGGTGGTGAGGTGGTGAGGTGGAGAGGTGGTGAGGTGGTGAAAGCAAATCCGCATGGCGGGAGTTAGGACGGGTACATCGGAAGCACTTCAGCAGTATTCGGTAACTGCTCTCATACACGATGGTGGTGTTAAAAATAACATAAATATACCCATCATGGTTCGCAGGCGGACCTGTTTTTTTTTTCGTGGGCGGATCTCTACCGCCTCCGACGCCTTTCCGCGCGGTTTGTTCGCCGTGGCGTGCCCCCCCCTCGCCTGAAGCGCTCGGCGTAGGAGGATCCGCTCGCTCAGCGCCGTAGCGCCTGCACAACGCCATGACGTTGAGGTCTACGAAGGAATCTCCGAAGAATCGTGCCCTGTCAGTTAGTTGGGCCATGGTCTCCCGACAGGGCTTAAGTCTCCGCGTCATTATATCGGGCCTGTCCTCTCCGACCTCCGACATATGGCGAGCGTCGGCTAACCGGCCGGCGTCACCATTGTGGGGGCCTGTGCAGGAAGCTGTGTGCTCGGATCTATAACATGATTGGAATGCCCCTGAACCGTATGCCACCCAGCTTTCGTAGAGAACTACTGCTACAACGTACCAGGTGTTGAACGTTTTGCCAAGCTATACGTAAGCCTGTATGCACAGCAGCAGCTGGCAAGTAAAGAAGACGTCTCTGGAGCTACGTGGTGTGTAAAGCAGCAGTCGTGATCGAACCGTCCTAAGGGGCTACTCATGCAGAGGAGCAGCTATACAGCACTCGTATACCCGGCCTGGAGCAAACGACCAGCATAGCATTTACGGGGTTTCAACATAAATGTATATGCGTTCCCAAGCAGGTATTTTTTTGCTTTTCACAGTATGTAGTGTTTGTGTTAGTGTTTTTCCGATATTATAGAAGCAGAGCCTGTGCTAGGCGTGTGGAAGATCTCGTGATTACGAGCGAACCCATGGCCGAAGCGGGTTCTGGCGGGCACTGGCGTTTGGACGGGCGGGAGGAAGGAGAGAGACGTGGGGTTTGATGTCGAACCACCTCGAGCCCGTCGACGCAAGGCTGAAATAGAAAAGGGGCTTGAGGGCGAGAACTATTAATAACTGCTTTTTTTGTTACTTCAAAAAGACCGTTCTGGACGGAAATGTAAGGATCATTAGAAAGTCGTTTTAAGAATCCCAGCGGTCCCTACATACCTGTTCAGTGTGCCATACAAAATGAGTCCTACAGCTCGTTTGTTCCGCGTGATGGCGTACCCATTCCTTGTGGACGGAGGCGACGAGCCCTCCTGATCCAGAGAGGACAGGGCGCTCGACTCCACTCGAATCTCGAATCGAAGGCGTGTGGACAGAGGGGGGACTGTCGGGGATTTGAGGCGGGCAGGCGACCCGCACGCCACGTTTTTCCCTTTTCTTTCTGCGTGTTCGTATCATATATTGCGTTAAATGCGAAAAAGTAGACTAAAAAATGTTGTACAACAATTTCCATCACATGGCAAAAATATATTCTGTATTTCGAACGGAATGGGCCTGGCCAGACGAAACCAGGCACCAGTTCTGCACGGTCTCAGAGCCGAACGAAACTGGGGTTTTCAACCCAACACTGGCGGCATAACGCGCCGGGCCACACCATCCGTACATCATGTCATACTCTCTCGGTATCTTCTCTCCAGTCTTGGACATGGCATCGTGGCATATAGCGGTAGCTGGAGACTCAAGGCTACGGTGATAGCGAGCCATGGGCTACACCGAATGGTGTTGGCTAATGTCCTGCAGAAGGTGGGTCCTTAAAGGATTAAGGCTAAGGGGCGGCTTACCTTCGCGAAGAGCGGCAGCCTGGTCGTTTAATTTGTCGGCTGTCTCCTGCGCTGCCTCCATCGCGTCTCCCTCTGCCATAAGGAGAGGCCCGAGCGACTTCTGCGAGCGCCTGAAAAACAATCATCGGTGGAGGCGTTTGTTGCTGTAAAGCTATCAACAATACGCCTGTAAGGTTCTGTGGCCAAGGGGGTGCCGTTGGCAGTAGGGCTTACTTACCACTTTGTACAGCTTAGTTGACTAAATGGTTGAGCCACACAGCTATTACTATTACTAGCGTAAGGGACCTACACAAGAGCTCACCAGCTGTTCGATACTATGATGTTTCAGGCACACTACCGATACTCTTTGTGCACGCGACGAAGGGGTTGCTATGCCGACATGATTTATTGGGTTTGATTGGGTGAGGATTTTATATACTGTAGTTCAAGGCGTGTGTCAATCATTTGCCATTTTCTCGAATAGGTGGTACGCTACCGTTGCTGCTGGCTCACAAAATAGCTAGACACGCGACAAAAGCGTTGTGGTCGATGCGGTAATCGCCACTAGTTTTCTTCGTTTTGTATGTTTATCTTTCCCTAACTGGTTGGGAAGCGGGCAAGTACAAATTTGGGCCAGGATCCTGTATAAAGTGCGTGATAAACTGTACCACAGGCACGTATGTAGGATTTTGCATTGTCCAATGCCATGAGCCGTGCGTGCTCCTTTGCAATGTGATAATGCTATTATTGATAATACTAATGCTTGAAGCAGAAGCCTGTTTTGCCTACAAGGTACCTGGTATACCTCGGAAAGCGAGACGGTATTCGAATAGTACTGTAGGATTAATGTATTGGTACGGTTACACACGGTTCCAGGTCTCAAGAATACCAACCAATGCTATATTGCATGTAGCCCGTAAAATTCCCAACAGCTACTCATATAATAGTCTAAGACTCAACGTAGGAAATTTGGGGTTCGTGAGCGGGAATGGACGTGAATACTTTTGGAAGGCATGCTTATTAGGGGGGATACTCTATTTAATACTTAGTATCTATTTAATACTCTATTAATACCCTATTTAATAGTACGAGAGAGCGAGATGGTTGAGATGAGTTGTGCTGTCATTCAGGAGAGATAAGGACACGGCGGGTAGCACAAAAGCAAAGTGTATAAACAACAAGAGTGTAGGGAACAGGTGGGTGTCTGACCAGTAGTTACGAGACTGCTGCTGTTGTGAAGTGGGAGGCTGAAGGAGGAAGGTTTTCAAGATTTTCCAAGGAAAAGTAAGACATAATTATTGAGGGTGGTCGAGGTATTAGGAAGGTGGGAGAGTTAAAGGTACAGTAGTCAAAGCAATACAATGATTGTAGACTGTTAAGGTGGGGGTAGAGTAGAAGCGACAGCCCGCAATTTGGGGAGGAATATGAGGATTGAATATATGAAGAATGTGGAAAATTAGTAGGGCTGGGCACTGGCTCAGTATGTACTGGCAGTTGTAATCTACTGACAGTGCAGGAGTAACGTACTGATTGATCCGGCCAGTATTTTTGCCAGTAGTCTTTATCTGACGTACGTTCAATAAACACGCAACATTACAGTACGGAAACCTACCAAATGCACGGTTGTATCTTGTTCCTGTTGCAGAAGTTGGAGGCGATAAGCAGTGTCGGGCGACCATCCACGCCCCTTCCGTGTATAGTCGTAGGCACGGAGAAATACGAAGAGTACTGAGGGCACTCGACGTTCTATACCTGATATTTGGTCCATTTTTTGTGGCGAATAAGTTACAGTGCTTCTCCGCCCCCCCTCCCCTCCTCCCCTCTCTCCCTCCCTCTCTGGATGTGTTGTTCACTCCTCTGTTGTTATAGACGTACTTGGTGCGTCTGTTTTTATTGTTATTGCAGATATATGATATATGATACGGAGTTGCGGTGTATCCTACAGCTGCTCGTGTATATTGCTATGTTGTCATTTTTTTCAGCTACGTTTTCATTCCTTCTTTCTTTGTTGTTCACTTGTAACTTTTTGGGGGTATCAGCTCTGTTTTCTTTCCGTCTTTCTCTGTTCACTTGTAAATTTTTGGGGGCATGGTGGTGTTCGCTGAAAAATCTCCGCCACCCCCCCGGCTGTTCCTCCTTTTCAATCGCTCCTTCCGTTCGCCTGCTTCCTGTTTGTACGGTACAATATCTCCGCTACCTCCCGGCTGTTGAGATTTTTGACGCGTTCGTTCCTTCCTTCCACTTTCTTCGTGTTTGGTTTCTTTCTCCGCCTTGAGCACCTGCTACCTGCTACCAGTTATACATGTAGCGTTCCCTCGTTTTTTCGATTTGTTTTTGTTCTTGTTCTCCTTGAATTTTCGTTTGTGATTTCCTATGTTTTGTTTGCTGGTGAGAGCCTACTACCCTGTGCCCCAAGGGTATGATAGGAGCGATGGAGTAGCATTACCTATTTATATAATAAATATGATACCCCAAAACGATTTTACAATGCACCTGCGCGAACACCAACATGAGGGACGTCACATCATCGCCAAACGTTGCATGTATTTTCTTGACTTTTTCTTGATTTTTTCTGTGTAGATGACCGCAACCACCCCCGGCCATTACAGTTTTAAGCGCCGTTTGTCATGGAAAAGAAGCGAAAATGCGTATTTTCGGGGCCTCCGGCGGCGCCTCCGGCTGGCCCCCCTAATGAGCCGGGGGGGGCCTATTGGCCGACCTACACTCGGCCAGTATACTGCTGCAGTCCAGTATACCGATTGATTTTTACAACAGTATCATCGATACTGACTGAGTCAGCCAGTGCCCAGCCCTAAAAATTGGAGTATAAGTACGGGTCGCAGGTACACTTTCTACCGTTACGTAGGCAGATCTTCTCGTGAAGATTTGTATGAACGGTAGCCGTTCCAGAGGTATTGGATATCGTGTCTTGTTGTACTAAAAGTGGTCGTGGAGTCTCCGTAGATTTTGATGACAGAGAGGCGGGTAATCACGTTTCCCACTGACAAGTAATCACTGCCGACGCTCTGTTTTGCCTACGAAGCACCTCTCGTTGCCTCGAGGCACTTCTATCGTTACCGTCGCTTGGTTCGCCGTCGAACCTTGCCCCAACCTGGCGTGTCCTCCACGCTACGAAGGACAAGAAGAGAAGTAGCTGCAAGTTGCGAGTCGAACCTGGGTTACCCCAAACCCCCATTTGGCCGACCTACGCTCGGCCAGTATACTGCTGCAGTCCAGTATACCGATTGATTTTCTTACAACAGTATTACGAAAGGCCAAAAACGCAGTGTTCCAGTTTCTATAATATCAACCGCAGCAATATTAATAGTACTAGTAGCAGACCACGCGGTGTGGTGTGCCACCATTGCTGATACAGCAGTACCGGTAATGACGGTGACGGCAGACCCTGAGGCATTTCGGTACAGTACTCGGTACGACTCAGACAGCGGTACGTTTTAGTCACGGCACTTGGCATTGAAGAGCATGACTCAAACATCAAACAGGCCCTGCCTTCTTTTACGATCGCACAGCAGCAAAGATCATGTTCGAATGATATCTCATGATATCTACGATGTCATGATATCAAATCGGCAAGAAGCAAGCGGCCGAACTACTTGGAGTGTAAGGCACACGCCTATCTCGATGGGCACAGACTGGCACAGGTAGCAACTCTCAGGCAAGACTTCCGTTGAGTTAGATAGACACGTATAGGCGAGAGTGCGTGAGAGTGCGAGCAAGACTCTTGTGCCTACTCGGTGCCTGCGATATACCGATACCAGATATCAGGTTAACGAGTATCTCAACCGCGGCAATTCGCAGCCGGCCGCCGACTGTCTGCAGTCTGACTATCCGATTGATGCCGCTGCTGTATCATGTTGCAGTCGCGGATCGCTGATTGTTTCTGCAGAAGATGCTGCAAGCGTTTCTTGATGAAGCTGAAGGTTAATCTAACCGAAACCACTCTAGACAATGCCTATCCTCTGGTACAGCCAACGCCATACGTACTGCTGCATGACAACAAGCCAGGGCAAGCCAAAGCCAGAAAGGCATCACTCGGCAACAGCAACAGCAATCGCACTTACATCTTGTACGAAGCAGTCCGGGACGCTGTCGGGATAATCCTGTTGCTGTTTGCGAAAGAAGCATGAGACACGCTCGCCGGGTTCGCGACGAATGCGAACACCGTATGGAGCACCAGAACGGATGCGAGGAGGAAAAAGACAATGGTCTTCATGGATGGCATGGGATGGCTTCTCAGGAGATGCAAGGGGGATGGCTGCGCAATGACCGCTGCACGATTTCGGCTCTCTGCGTGGTTGTACATACAGCACTTTCCCTACCCTAACACGCCATTTAAATGGATGGAACTCCGATAGCCTCTCTTTTCTGCCTTCTGCCCGCGCGGCGCTGCTCGCACAGCAGCGACACAGCAGAGGATTGTCTACAGTAGGTACACACCGACCTTCAGCATTCAGCAAAGTCATTTATGGAAAGCGATGATGACTGTCCTCCCGATCTTGTGCCGGCACAAGACCTGCCGAGTTCGCACGATGCACCGTCAACAATGGATGCTGCCGATACCTTTGGAGAGCTTTCGCCCACGTCTCCAAGCGCTGGGAAACAAGCGGCAGGAGCTGTGCCGGTGACCATAGTGACTGGGTTCTTGGGAGCGGGCAAGACCACCCTGCTCAACTATATTCTTACGCAGGATCACGGTCGACGTATTGCGGTGATAGAGAATGAGGTTGGAGACAGCATGGACATCGAGGCGCTCATTGCGAGGGTGAGCCATCTAGACTATCCATTGTTGGAGTGAGATTACGACGGTTGACAAACTACGAGTACACACGACGAGTATGAAAATACGTGGAAGTGTGGTGAGCTTGAGCTTTATTTTTCCCCATCCGCCGGAGGATGAAAAAAAAAAAAAAAAGTTGACCAACTTTGTTCGCGCTCGAGCCTGGTTCGAGACCAAGTAGCACCAGCGTCACATACTTAAAAGTTGAACCCGAACGATCCCATACCGTAACGCAGGAGGTTACAAGTCCTGCGAGGGGGGCTCTTTGGTTGAAGTTGATCGTTAATCCTGCGAGCAGCAAGCCAGTTTTCATTACCTCACACACCCCACCCGCCCCACACAACGATATCACCTCCCCCTCCAAACGCTCTACATCCATCACCCCAGCCCTGTCGGACACGGACACGAGGTAGATGCGGCTGTACCACTACAGCCAGGCCGGGAGGGCCCTCTCTCTCGGCTGTGCTAGGGTGGGCTACTACCACTACTACCACTACTGCTGTGTCTCCTTCGCGTTTGTCGCCATACATCCGTGCTCTCGTCCTGGGTTGTGTGTGTCGCCACACGCCCGCCATTTTTTTACTCATCATGTATATGCCTCGCGCTTGCCGTTGTAGCAGTCATGCGCAGGCACGCATATTCCCGCGTCCTAGCGGCAGATGACAATCACGTTTGAAAGGTCGCCGGACACCAGCTCGGGTGAAGTTCTGTGAAGGGGCGCGCACGTGCGTGCGCACACGGTAGTACTACTCCATTGCATCTCGAGGGTTGCCCACACAAACGAACGTTTTTTTGACACATCCCGATGTACGAAGAAGGCGCATTGATTCTTCTGCTGTGTTATGCAATAATGTTGCCGGAAATTGCCGTCAATAATTTTCCCAGAAAATTCGTAGTGGGCATACTTTTATAGTGATAGGAAAAAAAAGTTTCCAAACACATCGCAGGCATTATTCCTATCGGACCTGGAAGGCGTTATACACTCTTTTACTCTACAACCACCCTCATCGTTTTGAGACATGATATCCTAAAAAATTCGGCTGGAACTCCCAATACTAAGAAAGTTCAAAACGAAGCCGCGACTGCTACTATGTCACGATTCGTCGGTGTGGTGTCCGGTAACGCTTGAAGATGCGCCGGAGCGCTTGAAGATGCGCCGGAGCACCCCGAGGGCTGTGGTTCGATTCCCGGTTGTCAAGGCTTCATCACCGAGGACCTCAAGGTTGCTGTTGGTGCTACGAGCGGCGGATTGTTTTTCATATTTCGCTCAGAGCTCCCAGCTTCCACCCCAAGCGCTCACACACGCACACACGTTCGCACCGATCACCCGACAAGTCTTCTCCCCACCTCGAGCCTCGTCACGCCCTCACACTCAGCTCTCCGTGTTCGCAAATCTACACGGTGCGGGGCTACAAGCTAACTATGTTCTGTTCCTCAGGGTTGGGGGCGGGATCTAACCACGCGAAAGGATGGTGTGTGTCCCTCCCTTCTTCCATTCTCCATTTTCTAGTTTCTACGTGGTATATACTGCTGCTGTACTTGTACTCGTATTCATAGGAGACGAGGTTGAAGGCGCGAGCGAACGGGGCGGTGTCGGGGGGGAACCGGGCGACGACGGGAGCGAGCGGGCGATGCCGGGATGCGACGACGCGCTCGAGCGAGAGCGGAACGACGGTCCGAGCAAGAGAAGAGCTCGTTGCGCCGCAGTTCAGCTCCCCTTTATCGAGCTCGTGCCGCCAAGAGCGCGACGCTGAACGACAATGTGTGTGTTTTTTCTACTCGTACTTTTTTTTTTTTTGTTCTCTTACTATAATACTATTGGTTCGTAGAGCATGGTCTGCGAGAGCGAGCGAACAGGGCGATTTGGGGGCGGTGTCGGGGGGGAACCGGGCGACGACGGGAGCGAGCGGGCGGTGCCGGGATGCGACGACGAACTCGAGCGAGAGCGGAGCGAGGTCCGAGCAAGAGCGGAGCTCATTGCGCCGCAGTTCGTGCCGCCAAGAGCGCGACGCTGCACGACAATGTGGTTTTCTACTCGTTTTACCTTTTTTTTTTGTCACTATTATACTAATGGTTCGTAGAGCATCGTCTGCGAGAGCGAGCGAACAGGGCGATTTCCGGAGCGCACGGGGCCGATGAGAGCGAGCGGAGCGACGGCCCGAACGAACGGAGCGTGCGGAGCGACTGTTGGATGGAGCGAATGGATCGCGCCGCCCTGCCGTTCAGATGTGTGTTGTCAAGCTCGTCCTGCCGCCGGGCGGGGGGCGGCGTGACAATGTGGAATCTCTGTCTCCGGCGAACACTCCGCTCTCCGACCAACATTTTCCCATTTTTTTAACGTATTTACGATTTAAGTGTATTCGATTTTTATCTCTTCCAGCATTACTTTTTTCATCAAAAGCGATTTTTTCATTTTTTTCTTTTTTTCCTTCCATTTTTCTCTTTTTTTTGTAAAAAAGGTGGAAGGACGGGCGCGAAAAAACAACCATTTCGGCGTTTTTTCCTGCAACTGTGATGTTTTTGAAAAACATGTGAAAACACATATAATAGTATTATTTAATCTAAACAAGTCGCTCCTACAAAAAAAACGTTTTTTCACATTGCTCGCCAAAAAAAAGAAAATAAATTTGCTCTCCATTTGTCCCACCAAATACCTGAACACCTACTCTTCACTTAGAACCTACGACCTACGTTTATTTGGATAACCTTACGATACTGCTGCTGCTGTAGCTTGAGCTACGATTGTACCAGGTATCATTTCAAAAAAATTGAAAAACGTCAGTATTATAAAAATATTAATACACTCCTCTTCTAGCTGTGACATCGAAGATTAAGAGTTTGTCAAAAATCATATTTGCAATCTGTGTGTGATACTCCGATCGCGCGTATTACTGTGAGTGTCCTCATTAAGGATATAGGTTGGCGACTCCCCTTGGAAGTACAGTGTAGCTTGCCAGGGTCAACAGGGTGATGTTACTCAGTCTGTGCGTGGAAACTATAAAACCCGTTTTTGAGGGGGATAAAATCTGACAGCTGTGGAAGGAAATGCATCAGTGTATCAAGTGTATCCTGTAAGTCGTACAACCAGTGAGGAGAGGGCGGAGGGCGGAGTGTTCGAAGGCGTGTTTTTGTTTTTGTTTTTGTTCTTGTTTTTGGGGGGGGTGGGGGGGGGAAAGGGATTTCCAACAGCTTTAGGTCGCATAGATGTAGGGGCTTGCTATACGCGTAGTGCTAGGTCTAGGCGATGGTGCGGGTGGTGGGGAAGGAGGGGGCGTTGGTGGGCGGGGGGGGGGGGGGTTGAATTGGAGCTACGGCATGGATGGCTAGAAATATAATGAGGTGATATCAACTGCCTGGTAGTGTTTATTACTCTGGCATATTTCGATTATTTTATTACCCGGTACCGTTTGGATAGCACTTGTCATCGCCATCTATTGTCATCTATTGTCATACGCTGTCATCATTGTACAGCTACTGGTACATACAAAGCCATACCGGCAGTCTACAGCAGCAGGTTCCTCCCGACACCTCTTTTGGTACTGGCAGTACAGCACGAGAACAGCAATTGGATGTGAGGCAATAGTGCCTCAGAGCGTCTTATTTCCACCTTGTTAGAACGGTTGGAATGGAACGAGACTGCTCGCACTCGTTCGTTCCATTCCGACCTGTTTGTGTCCGATGTGAACTGGTGAACTATGGGCAACCGACCCGAACAGGTAATAGCTCCACTGGTTTTTGCGGCGGGACTGCTGTGTAACGGTGCAGCTCGAATCAAGGGCAGGGGTACCGTGACGTGGGCAGCGATTGCTCCTGACACAGAACAGCTGTATTCACATATATATCACAAGGCAAGCCTCACAGAAGACGGTGCTAGCCATCCAAGTGGCGCCGTCTGGACAAATGTAGAAGTTGTGGTATTCCCCTCGTGGCTCGACGAACACTACTGAAACTTCTACGAACGTCGGTGCCACACTTTTGCCTGAATATATATGGTCAAACCCTCGTTCGCAACCCAGTATGGTGCCACGTGAGCCTCCTGGTCCGGCCATGGTGGTATCGCGTGGCTCCTGACGCGGGTGAGCCCTATGTAGTTAATATATTATCCACCCCGTGAGTCCTAAGTCACCCTATGTGCACCCGCATCCTCGTGGGCCTCCAAGGTATGAAGCAACACTCCCAGATATGAACAAACACTCTCAGCACCAATCAGTTGCCGTAAAACTCTTTTCTAGCGGACCTTTCGATTTTGCTGCACAAGATCACTACTGTATTATTATTAGAACATACTTCCTCTTCCAAAATTGACGGTCAGGGTTGGTCTGGGTGGGAACGCTAGGAATCTATTCGATGTGATGACCGATCAACAGCAACCCGATTTATTTTTCGTTCGAGGTTCCAAGCGTTCCAATGCCTGTTGGGGGGAGTTAATACACCCCCTTCTATACTTGCAGCAGGCCGTGTGCGCTCGAGATGGCCGTGTGCGCTCGAGATGGCCGTGTGCGCTTGAGACACTGCAGCACGGCGACCATAAACGCAGCAGCATAGCAACCATAAACACGGCAGCACGCTACCGCGGCCGACTCGAAACTGCTTGCGCCGAAAAAGTATATCGTACCTCGATGCGCTGCTCGCACAGGTCTCGCAATGAAAGATATACATAGCAGACAAAGAGCGCCTGAACTGAGGTCAAGCTTGATCGTTTTGCCGCGGTGTCGCTCTGGTGTCGTGGTTATCACGTGGCGTCAGGACGACGCTGACGGATCGACGTTGGCCGTCAACACGTTCGAACTGAAGAACGGCTGTGTCATGTGTACTCGTACGGCGTACCAGGTAGCTTAGGGTTGCTGCGCCTGAGCTGAGCCCAAGCTTGACAATTTTTTCTTGGTTTCGTGGTTGTCATGTGGTGTCAGGATGGCGCTGACGGGTCGATGCTGGCGGACAACCTGTTTGAACTGAAGAACGGCTGCATCTGCTGCACCGTCAAGGACGACCTGGTGACCACCCTCGAGACGTTGCTTGAGCGACGGAGCAAATTTGACTATATCATCATCGAGACCACCGGCCTCGCCAACCCTGTGAGTAAATGTGTCTTCTTAAATTTGCATCGCCACCCTTTCTTGTCCGTGTCGAGCTTTTAGTATTGTACCAGTGTACTGCTTGAAGCCTACCAGGTAAGCAAGAAGCACATAAGTTTTCCCGTTTTCCGAGATTCGGATATGTTGCCCACAGTAAGTGAGAGATGTTCGAGGGAGAACCTGAGTGGTTTTTTCCTAGGTGCCGTACTCTTGGCTCAACGCGATAGGACCTATAACCTCTACATAAACAGTTTAACAGGCATCCTTACTATAGGCACGACACAGCCAAATAACTACAACTAACTACAACTGCCCGTCTGACACCACATTTTTACAGACAAAAACCGCGTCAACCCTACCCTCTCGACAGCATAAACACTGCCATACTTCGTATGTGTATGGATGTAGTAATTGCGAGGTACACTTTCTTTGACCTGTGGCCTTGATGAGCATCTGAAGCTAACTACGTATACTTCGACTGGTGGACATCACGTGCCTGACATGTTATTCGCATTAAGGTGTGATATACCGGTAAGCATGGAAGATGCATGCACCGCAGCGTAAGCTGCTGTCGACGCATGCGCGCTTGGGAAAGATTAGCATTCATCCCATTGAGTCCCCGCGTCGTTTTCATTCACCCGATTTCGGCTTCTACGCAGTGGTTTAATTTTTGTCGTGTTATTGATAGTGTCGTATGGCTGTCCTTATTCTTGCTCTTATTTCCGTCACTGTTTTTGTTCTTGTTATTTTCGTTCTTGACGTGTTCTTTCTACCAGGGCCCTGTGGCCAGCGTTTTTTGGCTCGACGATGCCTTGGAAAGCGCTCTGCGACTTGACGCGATCGTAACCTTGGTAGACGCGAAGAACATTCCACGACACCTGCAGCGCGTTCCAGAGGAGGAAGGCGGCACCGGAGAAGACGCAGCAGCAGAAAAGCAAAAAAAATGGCCAAAAAACGAAGCTGCCATGCAAATAGCATACGCTGACCGTGTGCTCATCAACAAGGTTTGCATATGCTGCGCTGTTTGATCACTCTACACGAAACAGGGCGAAACCAATTGATGTTGCGCATCGATGCAGCATATTTTTGCTGGGTGCTTACGCCGTCGGTATTGTTGTGCATCCGTCATTTCGTGTCTGTCATACGACTTTCCTGCGACTGTTCAACCCCTAACGCCCCCTCCCTCCCTTCCCCTCCCTCCCTCTCTCCCTCCCTCCACCCATCCCCTCCTCTGGCCTTCTGGCCGTTCTGGCGTATTTTTCAGACCGACCTCGTGTCGCAAGACGCTATCGATGACGTTGTATCGAAAGTTCGAGCAATCAACGCCGTCGCAGAAGTTCGCTGCACCAAGCGCTCCACCGTAGACCTCGCGTGGGTTCTCGATACGAGGTGCTTCTCATCTGACCTAGCGTTAGCAGTCGAACCTCATGTAGCCCCAGGAGGGGTTTACGCTCCTGAAACTGCGCCTCAACAATATGGGGGGGGGGCGCCAGATAACCCCGGGCTTGGGTTCGACGGCGCAGTAGTGTCGCGAGAAAGGGGAGAAGTAACGGGTGCGGCTGGAGGGGGGCACAAGGAGGACGGGCACCATCATGCTACCGAGGAAGAGTACATGAAGTGCGCAAAGGCCTCTGCTGAAGGGCCTGGGGGAACGGCTTGCTCTGTGCATGATCCTCTCGTGACAACGTATGCGGTGGATCTGCCGGGGTCGCTGGAGCTTCAGCGGTTAGAGCGATGGCTCGGAGGGTTGCTGTGGGACCCGCCCGCTGGAGGGACAGAGATCTATCGCGTGAAGGGGGTTGTTAGCGTGCAGGAGAGAGATGAACGCTTTGTCGTGCAGGGGGTGGCGGATTTGTTTGAGGTAACTCCGGCGGGGGCGAGCGGCAGCGCGTGGCGGGAGGGGGAAGCCCGACGGTGCAAGGTGGTTTTTATCGGCCGTTTTTTGTCTAAGGATGGCCTTGAGCTAGGCTTGAAGTCGTGCATGGTATAATGCTATTAATAGTCTACAGTAAGCTGGAGAACCTTGAGCTGTATAGACTTGTAGTCGTGCATGTTTTAGCGCTAGCCTAGGCTGGAGGGCCTTGAGCTGGGCGTGAAGTCGTGCATGCTGCAACGCTAACTTTCACCTGGTAGCTATGTAGCATACATTCTCGCGTGGTTATTGCCGAGTGGCGGCTATGATGTTGAGGGTGCGCTGGTTAAGCGAGACTGGCAGCAAAACTATTTGATGTTTCGCTGGGGTCAAGGGGCCTGTGAGAACCTCAGGCATGCAGAATAAGAGCGCAAGTGAGCACCCTTTGCTCTGAGATACTCGCCATCAACTGGCATGTATTTTACGAGGGAAACTCTTGTTTTGTTTCGGTATGGCCGTAACATTCGTTGAACTGCTGCGCTAAATGTTGTTTCCGCAGCAATTGCAGGCTCCCTGTCCTTTTTTTGAGCATGAAACAGGCTCGCATACCAGGGTAGGCTTATGAATATGGCTTCATTGATGACTAGTACGAGTAAGCGGAGAAGTGCCCAACTGGTAAACTGCGTACTGTATGGATTGCTATTACAGTATTAGAGAATACTCTAATTCCCTATTGTTATTATTAGTAGTAGAGTTTACTCTAGGGTTTCTGTTGCCAAAACCTGAAAACCGTTCTCGTTACCCGACATTGCGAACGATTGCGTTGCTCGATACCGGTATAATGAGCGTTCTCGTTACTCAAGCAAGTACTGTACTAAAAGCGTTCTCGTTGCTTCTCGTTACTCAACATCAAACCTGCCAAGTGCTGGAGCCATGCATACAAATCCTGGAGCACGAGGTGCCCTTGAGGGACTTTTCACAAGGACTCGCCTCCACTATAAACCTTATCAGGTATACATATATAAAATGCGTGGTGTACTTGACGAGTTCCAATAATCACACAAAAAAACGTGGTCAAAACTACGAAAACAATACGTAAAAAAACACTATGATACCAGGTATAATGTGTTCCCACGAAACGAGAAACTACTCAAATTTCATGAAAATAGGGACAAAAGAGCCCTGCGTGTCTACTGTCTGTGAGACTACGTGCTGTACTGTACTGCAGAACTGAAGACAAGAGTTTCTGCCACAATCAACATACAGGGGGGGGGGGGGTACCATTGCCAGTAGACAGCAGCACCAGCGCGAACAAAAATCCAAAGAGAGAACAAAATGATCCCCACCCGTATGAAAACGAGAGAAGTATGGGCGGCGACGCACCTCAATCGTGAATCTTGTGCGTATTCTTGGGCGGGGATACCGCCATCTCCGCCCAGGGATCTAAAACCGATCGCCAACCAAACACGAAGATACCCAACACTACGACACCAGCTACCGCCACCAACCATAGAAAGCCTCGACGATGTTGCAATCCAAACATCCAAACATCCAAAACGTGGACACAATCATGTTTAAGAAACCGTGTTGCGCCGAATCGAACCGCCGCAAACCCAATCAACGCGTTGTCTCCACACAAACGTAGCACCCTCGCACAACTATTAATATTAGTATTAATAGTAAAATATTAATAGCAAAAAATAGTAATATAATAACTTGCTCGTCGCAGAGGATACCTTGGCAGCTTCCGTGTCCGTCCGGGTACACTCCGCGGACGTCTGGAAAGCTTGCATGCGCCTGTCCAAAGCTAGTGACGACTCCTGACTAGTCCTCGCCTTGTCCAGCAAAATATTAAAGCTACCCAACCCCGAGGTGACCTCATCACAGGCAGTGCGTTGTTACTTTTACTACTACTTTGACAGATATCACAAGAAAAAAACGTGTCCTGGGGAACAGCACGAAGACGCTATTCAGTAGCACTGCATTACCAGTTGACTGTGCTGTACTGCCAGTCATCACGAAAATAACCCGCACATTCGCATTGGGGAACAGCAGTGCAATACTGTTGATTGGCGCTGCATAACACATCATAACAAAAAAGTACATCGGGGAAGAGTACACCAACACTATTCATTGGTGCTGCATTGCCAGTTGATATTATAGTAGGTGGCCCTATATAGTGCGGGTATGTGTCACGAAAATTTACCCGCACTATACCGGGCACCCGCACTATATAAAAACCGGCCACTATAGAGGGGTCTATATTGTGCCAAACGATTTCACCCGCACAAATCGGACACCCGCACTATATAGGGCCACTTACTGTATAGTACCGTGACATACACCCCAAAAAAAACGTTCGCTAAGGAACAGAACGCCAATGCTATTGCTTCCTCTGACGTCATCATGCACGGCCAATTTTCACTTTTCCAACTTTAATTTTTTTCGTGAAAGTGTCGTCGCGATCCCGGATGACACATGCCGATCATGGGTTTTCCACCAATAAAAAACGCCAACGTAAGGAATTGCCCCCGAAAAAACGCGGGCACGAAATGCCATTATCTACGAGTATTATACGAGTAGTTCACCCATGCTTTGCCCGATTGCAAGCCTGAGCGCAACGTGCAGCATTGGTTGGCTTTACGTGCCCAATAACCTTGGTCCTATATACTGCAACAATTATCCCACAATGATTCTACGTCGTTCGTTTGTCCCAGAAACGCCAGGACAGCTCTAACATAAGGTAGATATCAAGGTGCAGATGTCAACTAGTACTAACCCTGATGCACGAGCACTTCCCATTTTTATACCACTGATCGATCTCTTGTACGAGCAGTCCCGGGTCTTGCGCGAAGTCACCCCCCCACGTGCCATTTTTGAACGGTTTCGGTTTCCCGATCCCGTTCCCGCTCCGGTAATGACAACACATACGCCACGTACAGTCCTGCACAGGCCGTGTCGAAGGATTTTCCCCCGCTCAATCAGCGCAGCTATTGCTAGCATTGCGTAGCTTACTTTGTTGGGTTGAGCCTGACCGTGCACCTGTGCCGTCCAAAACAAGCCATTATTATAAGGGAAAGTCATTATAACGGCATTATAACGGCATGCGGGTGATAATCGGTATTGTAGCGCGACTGCGGGAGTGAGAACAAACCGATGAAAATTGACGAGCAGTGGGAGTGCGCGATGATAATCGATGAGCGGCGCGAACGCTGAAGCCTTTGAGTGATAACAATGAAGGCGGTACCGGGGGGCAGAAGGGAAGACACCTGTGACCATGGTATGTCCAGAAGGCTGCGGAGGGTAATTGCTGGCACTAGTTGAGCTAGAAAGCAAAGTGAATGCCAGCGCGAGCAGGAGCAGCCGAAGCCACTTACTTTGGATTAGACTACTTGCCGCAGAATTGTTGAGGAAAAGCGGGCGAAGGATATGAGCAGTACAAGAAACGGAGCAAGAACAACGAGCGCGCGCAGGGGGGTGGTACTACGAACCGCTGCTGTGGTGTATCATCCCGATTCACTTGCAAACCGAATCATATTACAGCAGTACTGGTATCATACTTGTATATTATATTGGAAAGGTATCGATGCATGATGCTATATGATGCTATATGATGCTTTATGATGCTATATGATCTAGTCTATACGTACACCCGAGAAACAAGAAGAAAGAAAAAGGTATCACTTGCATGCAATAAAATAATCTACGAGTAATACGAGTAATACTATTAATAATACGAGGAAAGTATCTCATACCGGAAGAGAAAAATAGTAATTTTACCGCTTGGCCAAGGCGAGCAGGAGATCGACGGCGGGGGAGTACTCATGTTTGAGGCGGGCCGGTGTATCTTAGAACTATATCTTAGAAGCGTATCTTATATATTGTGTTTGGCAATGTTCTGCAATACAGCAAGTACAATTTACGATGTACGTATCATGTATCATGAATCATGAATCATGTATCATGTATCATGTATCAAGTATCATGTATCATGAATCATGTATGATGTGATGTATTATCATAAGCAGCCCTGCCAGTGGTCATCGGGTTGCACTTGAAATGATTCATACTAGTATACTACTATTTATAGTTATAGTAGTATAGTATAGTTATAGTAGTATAGTATAGTATAGTATAGTATAGTATAGTATAGTATAGTATAGTATAGTATAGTATAGTATAGTATAGTACAGTATAGTATAGTATAGTATAGTATAGTATAGTATAGTATAGTATAGTATAGTATAGTATAGTATAGTATGATAGCTACGCCAGTTGTTGGGTGAAGCATAGAGAGGTCTTCAAGTAAGGGCCCTCATAACATTTTGTTGATTGGTCTCGAAAGGTGCACACGCAGCTGGCGCGGGAAGGCGTGGTGTTGACTCAAGACGGTGACACAGAATTATCTCTTGTATTATCCAGCCATCGAGCCTGACTCGGTCTCCTATGGAGAAAATCTACGAGTGACAGCTCGTGACAAATGATGTCGGAAAACATCCCAAATAATCCCCTCACACCTTATACATGAATCCCTTACCAATATATACAACTCCCCAATATAAGATGGATCATAACCGTCGTGTTCATGAGGACAACCAACACTTTTAGGTGCGCCCCTATCGCATCATCGCATCATTGCATCATCGCACCATCGCATCATCGCATCATCGCATCATTGCATCATCGTATCATTGCATCATTGCATCCTATGCTGCGTATTTGTACCTCTTAGCCAACGCGACCAACAGGTCGACGGGGGGGGAGCCATTGCTTGAGGCAGGCCGGGATGTCTCAGCACTACCTAATATCGTTGAAATGCTATTTTGTGTTTTGCTACAGTTCGAAGTAGCAGTCGCGACCTACGTAGACCCTTGGATTGTTGAATACGCGACAGTTTCATCTGCTATGGAAGGCATTCGTTGCCTGAGGTATACAGGGGTTATACAGCCAGTGACGCACCCCACAAATTTACGGTGCGCCCCTA
>JABAKD010000002.1:15087628-15145128 GCA_012845835.1 Undaria pinnatifida | reverse complement strand
CTGGAATGGGTCGGTACGAACTGGATATCAATATCTGACTCTTCGTTAAGTTCGGTACAACCTCATCAATATCGATACCCGACACTTTGGAAAGTTCGGTACGACCTCAATACCGGTACCCGACAGCTCGGTAAGGGTGCACCGGGGGCATTCACCCTATGTACGCAAGTGCTCCAGTACGGCTTCAATACCCTACCGAACATTCTGAAATGGATCGGTACGAACTGGATATCAGTATCCGACACTTTGGAAAGTTCGATACGACCTCAATACCGGTACCCTACAGTATCGTACAGTATTTTACATACCAGGTATGCACCTTTTTGGGGGCATGCTGTTCGCCGGCGGGCGAGGTTTTTTCTCGCACTCTCGGCTGCGGGTTCATCAAGGAGGCCGTCAGCACGTTACGACGCACGTCTGGATCCCAGCCGAGCTCCGCGGCGGTGCTTTGAGCATCCAACGTCGCCGAAGTGGCTCATTTTGTCAAGGGGTTGTACTCCGCCTCACTTGAGACGAGTAGGTGCATGGAAAACCCCACACTTTCGGGTATACTTAAATAGCCCCGCTCCCCTCCCACATGTTTGCTTTCGCTCCGCTCTTCCGCCCGCTGTACAACATAATCAGCCCACTTGTTTTTACCTTCTCTGCTGCCTGCTACGCAGCAGCACCACTCCTTAGCGACAGCCACGGGCGGTGCTTCTGTTCGTGTTTGTATGTGTGCTTTTGTGCGTGGAGTGTGTGCTGTCATAGGCACACAAGACGATCAAGAAGCGCGGCGTTTTTTTTTTTGGTAAAAGCAGCAGCTCAGCCTCGCAGCCACAAATCAGTATACCGCAGGACAGCAGCAGCGATACAACGACAGGCGTGCTCCAAGCTCTCGCCTTTGTGCCAGCAGTCACGGTGGATGTGTGTGTGGCGCGTGCACAACAGCAGGAGATGGAACCACGACACCAATACAGCATTACATGATTAACACGTCCAATGCAACAATAAAACACACATGGTCGGATCTCATGCCAGGTAGACGAAGCATACGGCAGCACCAAAAACGGTACTGTGCAGCTCATATCTGCATACGTATAAGCTACTAGTAGCGACGCCCCTGGGATATGAGTTAATATGAAAGCAACCCTATCCCGAAAGGGAACCTTGTACACATTAGATACATAGTATATCGTATTACATAATAGTATATAATATACAGTATACCCTACCGAACACACCCATGCAAATGCATATTTTCCATACAGCACGCACCAGACCCTCGGCAGGATGGCCCATATTTCTGCGATACTCCGGGTTGCCTTTCGACCTCGACCTCGAAGGGTCGTCCCTCGGAGGGGGCTTCCAGTTACCAAAGGTCGTTGCAGGGCGTTGGGAGGCGTGTTGGCCTTCGGGTGTGGCTTTCTTTCCCGCCGTCTGCTGGGGCGACTCCATTGTTTCCCCTGTTTCTAGTTTGGGTCGGTTGTTGGTGACTGATGCGCTGACGACAGCCTCGAAGAGCTCAAGGAAGTCCTCCTGTTGACAGCGAAAGGCGTGCAGTGTGTATCACAGGCGTTGGGTGAGGTAGGCATTGACGTAGGGAAAGGCAGGTATAGTCGCTGGGTTAGATAGGCATAGTCGTTGGGGAAGGTACGAAATTTGAGTTGGTTTTTGTTCACTGACGCGCGAACGACGGCCTCAAAAGGTCCAAGGGAGTCTCCGCGTCAAGAGAGCGCAAGGCGTATGATAGCCATCGGGTGGTAGGGCAGGTACAGTGGTTGGGTGAGGTAACCATTGTCGCGCGCGTATCATAGCCGCTGGGCAAAGCAGACATAGTCGTGGGGTTAGGCAGACATAGTCATGACGTAGCGTAGCAAGTTTGGGTTGGTCTTTGGCCACTAAGGCGGTAACGACATCCTCAAAAAGTACACGGAAGTCTCCCTGCTAAGAGAGCGCATAGCGCATCATAGTCGTTGGGCAAGGCAGGCATAGTCGTTTGGCGGGGTGATGTATACATTGCGCTCCCACCTTCCGAAAGCTGCGTTACTCGGTGTAATGTAACGACAGCAACTAACATCACCTCTGGTTATGGCAAGGACCAACACCTCACCACCCCAAGGGCATTACATTTTCGTTTATGACAAAAAAAACGCCTACGCTGTGAGAGCGAGCATTCCGTCGAAACTCATGCATTGCAAGCTGCGTGTGATCAGACATATTGTTTACCCTCAACTCTGGTCAAGCACGCCCCTATTCCTCCCTACCCACTCCTTCTTTAGACGGTGAAAACCCGACAAGCTCCGTCCTAGCATTTGCAGGGATGCGAGGGTCTATGGGAATACGGCTACGGTCATGTATGATATGAGTACCCCCCCCCCCCCCCCCCCCCTCCTCCCCTTCTCCCCTCCTCTCCCTAAGCGAGCGCCAACAATCCCAAGCAGCCGGCCTAATAGCTTTCACGGACGACACAACCAGCGGCATCCGTCTGTCAGAAAAAAATGCCACTACGCTACTACTGCTGTACCCTATCTTAGCACTCGTCGCACGCGATCCCTCCCTCCCCTCCTCGCCTAAGCTAGCCTAAGCTAGCGCCAATAACCCCAAGCAGCTTGCCTGATAGCTCTCCGATGGCACCACACAGGCAGCTGCTCCCAAGAGCTCCTCGATGCAAGGAACCTTGCCGTCCCCCTTAAACGGCAACTGGCTTGCCGCCGCCTTCTTCGCCGCCTCGGAAGCCGCCGACAAGCTGAGGACATTAGCCAAAACTTGGGGATGCTTGGATAACTCTCGCACTACCGCTGGCGAGTTGTGAGGAGCGCATACCTGCCAGAAGCGCAAGGGGGGCGGAGGGGCGCCGGTAGTTGATGGTTTCGTGTTTGTCCAAAGGAGGCCAAAGAGGGGGGGGGGGGGGGGGGGGGCGAGACTTGTAGTTTCACTTTTCCACTATCTGTACTACAGATGCGTACTCGTAGGCCGCTTGCACTAAACTCGCAGAAACCAAACTACGTTTGAATTATGGTTTAAAGCAATATGCAATATGCAATATGGGGTATGGGGGGGAAATCATCACGCCAGCAGTTACTGCATCAAAAACTTCTCCATGCACCCATGGCCGCTGGGTACGGGCAGCAAATGAGCTCCACTTACCTCGCCGAGATGCGTGAGGCAAAACTCCAGACAACGCCTCTTGAGGTAGGGAAAACCGCCCTCCGCAGCGCGCCTGAGCACCTTGTGCACCGTTCGGGAGTCGATGAATGCCTCCGCACGTTTCTCGCACAACCCCTAATACGCAGCGGTACCACAACAAGACAATATCAACAACACAAGAACACAAGAACAAGAGCTAAGAGCAAGAGGGCAAGAACATTTAGAGATGGCCACGGTAGATTTTATCGATTAAACGAATTATCAACACGAACGTTTTAGCGTTTTATGGGCGCGCAAAAATAAGAGAGAGCTGACTGTTATTAAGTGGTTAATCAGGTAGTTGAAGAGGTATGTCCTTCCAACTGTCGAGGAAGTGTACTATAGCTATACCAAGTACATGCGTACGGGAGACACGGGGTCGTGATAATCGCATAAGACAAGCCAATACGGTGCCCATGTTTGCACGCAAGCGAACTGCCCAACGGAACGGCACAAAGGTCAGTTGTATGCCATTTTTTTTTTACCAGTCTATCTCGCACTGCGCTATACCAGGTACAGCACGCATGACGAAGGTGAGCCGGTGGAGGCCAATCGCCACCGGCTCACCATTATCATTCACGCTGTGGATCGGACTGCCAGTGCACCGGTGGCATTCCCTTGACACTTTTACCAGTTGAAGTGGCATAGGGAACTCAACAACTTGGAGAAGGGTTAAGCCAGAACAGCGTCCCCACCTCACGCTGCAAACACAGCAGTTAGTGCGGCAAAACAGAGGCATCTACTCCACCCATTACAACGGATAATCTGGAACACACCAAATGGAGCGGCACCCGTCCAGTAGCGTCTCCTACTTCTTGGCCTACTTGCAAATAAAAAGAACCCCATACCACCTTCAAGTAATTTCCCCGAAAACATGTTGCGAGGGCAGCATAAAGGGCTTCATAAATAACACACCCACACCAAACACAACTGTCCGAGTGCTGCACGTGCGCCCCCAGAGGCGAGCGAGGCGCTGGCTGTCCCGGGCACCTAAAAACGACATCCCAACAACGGGTTGATTGACACACGGACAACACGGACAACACGGACAACACCGACAAACCTACAAGTACCTGGAGGCGGTTCAGCTTCAAAACTCTGGCGGCCGCCATGACCCCCATCAAGCGATCCAACCCAGCCCCATCATACTTCTCCTCGCTCCCATAAGCGCCTCCAAAGCTACCAAACCCTGCCGCCGACTCGTCCTCCCCCTCCCCCACTTCGTCCCATGGGTCCATAGATACCTCCATCGTCCCATGCGCCAAGCCCTCCTCAGCGTTATCTATACAATCTTCTGACGCTGCACCCGTCTTAACACGCATTGCCCAGAGACGTTCACGTCTGTCTCGGAGGCGATCGGGTTGGGACGTCGCCGCCCAATCCCCACGAGACCGCCCTTTTGCCTTGCCCGATGCGCCTGTTGGCGACCGAGGGTGGGAAGAGGTTTCGTCGGCTCCAGGTTTTGGTTTGTCAAAAACTCCCGCGTCTTGGTATAGGTAGGAGATCACCAGTTGAAGGGCGTCCTGGGGAGGGGGGAGGGGGGGGAGGGGGGGGGAGAGAGGCGTCGAATCGAGTGGTTTCGGCGATTCCAGGTTTAGGATTGGTGAAAACTATTGTTGAAAACTACAGCATCTTAGTAGAGGTAAGAGATGCGCAGTTCAAGGGCGTACACGGCAAGGGTTACACGGACCTGAACGGGTTGTTGGAGGTGGTGAGAATAGGTGGGGGGCGGGGGGGGGAGGGGCAGGGGTGGGTGGGGGGAATGGGGGAGGTGGGGGGATTGTGACAAGGGGATTGAATCGGTTGCAGTGCTAGTATGTCTGACCTGGCGGTGTTGAGAGTGGCCTTATATTGTACAGATTGGTCTGGAGAATGGTGTGGAGAATTGGTCAAATTGAGAGTGGCCTCAAGAGCAGTCTCAAGAGTGGTTTCCGAGACATATTGTACGGAGAATACCAAGTTGTAGCCTTGCCAGCTGCACCCTGGTTTGTGACGACGCACTAGTTGGAATTGGTGCGTGATAACGCGGCAGGGGTCAAAGGGTCAAGACAGGTATAATGCGGCGGCACGTCGCATCAACCCAACGCTCGAATATTTCCCGTTTCAATCTGCATACAGGGCAATCGAACGCACTTACGAGTCCTCAAAGTGCATAACACGCATCAAACGCGTCAAATGCACTGTGCCGGCAACAGCGACAGATATCCTCTACAGGCATGGATTGGTCTGATCGCCCTATACAGCTAGTATCAATACCAACACCAGGATACAAACCTACTATAAATACCAGCAATGTAGTATATAGAACAAAGCTATAGCCTCGTTTGGGCTGGTGCGTGTTACTTGCTCGATTACTTGCGCGGTGACTAGACTAGTGATCTTTCCTTTAGCTTCCAAGAGCTTTTCGACTGTAGACCTTGTTACTGCTCGTGGGAACGACTGTATTGCCTCTTACTTTTCAATCAGCAACACCAACGGGATTACAAGCCAACTCCACGCCAACTACACGCCAAAGGGGAACCTTGAACGAAGCATACTATTTTCAATACAAACAAGCCTGTAGCGACAAACAAGCCCGTGGCCGTTCTCACGATGGGCACCAGTGCCGGAGCATACACGCGTCGCGCTCTAGGTTTTCCGTCAGCACAGTCATCAGCGCCGCCACCGTCACCATCACCGTCAGCGTCACCGTCACCGTTGTGGTGAGACTCCTCTTTTGTAGCATGTTCGAATAGGGAGGGGCAGCGAGCTCTGACGCCGAGTAACGTTCATCATAGCGAGGACGAACGGGTAGGGCGAGACAGCACAATGGGACGGTAAGGAAACTTCGCACATTATTCAACAGACAGGACTAGAGCAAGAGTAGGACAACATCTAGGGAGAAATAACGTGACAACAGGAAGTCATGATAATAGGACAAAGCAAAGGACACTGCGACAAGAAAAATAGCAAGCTGAGAAGAAGATAAGAGGAGGATAGAAACAGGACAGTAGCAACACGAAAAAATATACGTAGGACAAAGAGAGGTAAACAGGAATGAGCAAAGTACTGCTACGCAACTAGTAACTAAGACCCTGTAGTTCACATCTCACTTGAGAGACAAAATGCCACAGGGCGACACATAACGAATATCTGACTGAGGAACAAAACACCTACATTAGGGGAAAAGCAATAACCAACTAACCATAAGCATCTAACCATCTCCATGGCAGCAGAGCCATCGCCATCGCCATCACCATGTTACCATATATCTCCCCATCACCAAATAATTTTCATAACCATCCAACCATATCCGCAACCATATAACCATCTCCATACCCATTTAACCCTCTCCAAAACCGTATAATCATCTCCTCAACCATACAACCATCTCACCAACCATATAACAATCTCGATAACCATATAACCACTTCCATAATGATATCACCACCTCAACAACCATATAATAGCACCGAAAACATAGAACAAACATTATAACCACAATCATATATAACAATCGCCAAAACCATTTAACCATAGCCACCTCACCTCAAAACCGCCATGTGTGCTCCCACTTCCTTCCCGCTCCCCCCTCCGCCCCCCCCTCCACCGCCACCTCCGCTACCACCTCCGCTACCGCTGCCCTCGCCCTTTCCAGTGCCGCCACCTCCATCACCCCCGGTGTTAGCATTGTTGGCATTGGCTTCGTCGCCGGCGTCAGCATTGGAGCTGGTTCTTGCCGTGAAGATGACGTCTGGCTCCTGCCTCTTAAGCATCTTGGAAAAGTCCTTCTTCAGGTCATCCAAGGATCTCACCACCTAACATGCACAATTCATATTAACATCAACATTGACATTAACATCAACATTAACATCAACATTAACATCACATTAACATACAGGACGTCTATTGTAGCCACATAATCACATAATAAACAGGGTGAAAAGAGAGTCAGGTTGACCTTTACAGGGGAAAAAAAAAAAAAAGCCGTCACACTAAAGTTAGTGAAAAACGCACCCTTCTCAAATAAGAATTCCACCCTGAGCCAGCATTCTCGTTGCTCATTGGGTGTCCTGCACTGTATGTATACCAGGTACACTATTCGAAATAAATTGAACGTATTCCGAGTACTGGTATACCGTAATAAAATACCAATTGCCCAAGGTTAGATACAATCGCGTGGGGTAGCCCCAGCCTCGATCTCAACCCCCACCCTGTTTGGTCCCCTGGGCAATGCGCTGCTCGCTGTGTGTTCTGGGGCTTTCGTGTGCTTGATGGATTGCCGAGGCTCATTTCTTCAGCGCACGGTATGATATTGTTTGGATGCGATATTGGACGTGTAGTGGAAGCACACAAACTGCCGGCAGCGCAGCTCTTGACAATACACAGGCGTGCGTGGTGAGGGGATGCATGACGACAGCAAGCACGTAGTGCTGCCCTCTCAGCTGGCTGCAAGAGAACCACATAGCTGTTGTTGCTGTTATCTATAGCAGCAGCAGTGACGATCATCTTCAGCGCGCATTTTTTCCACGCAGTGACTTCAGATGCTGGGCTCTGTCACGGAGTTAATTCCAAGTCCCCTAATCTGCACTTCAGTGCCGTTTGCCGATCTAACAAGTCCATAATTTTGCTGAGTTTTTCGTTTTCGTCTTGGTCAGAAAACGAAAAGGTCGTCGAATGGTTGGATGTATGAAGATTTTCCTTTCCCTGTCGCTCACTCGAGCAGCACGATATGTGCAACTGTCGTCAAGTTGTGTGCGTGTGGCGGCGGATATCGAGTAAAAATGATCCTACTCCGCGGTCAAAATCATTTTTTAATGTCAAGCAAAAAAAGTTTCAGGCATCTCGAACGGGGTTCCTATTTTCATATCATATCATATCGTATGATATCATATGATATGATATGATATGATATGATATGATATGATATGATATGATATGATCTCATATGATATGATATGATATGATATCATATGATATGATATCATATGATATGATATGATCTCATATGATCTCATATCCTCGCATGTGAAATACCAGGTATAGGTATAGGCTCCCAGGCGCTTGCTACGATAGGGCAGTCTATTAACAGTACCAGCTACCTCCGTTTTTATGCCTGAAACAATTCTGATTGACGAGGCATCTACAGCAATACCTCAACCAATACTCAATTAGACAATTAACAACGCACTACCCAACAACGTTGGGACGCCTTTTGTTTTGCGTTCAATATTAATCGGGGCGCCCTTTAACTTTCGTCAGGTCCATCAGTGGATGGGTGAAGTGGAGAGCTCCTTATGCTGTACCTGGTACATTGTACTATTGTACTGCATATGATGAGCCACAGAAAAAAAAAGATGCCACCCTTATCCAAGCGTGCGTGCATCCCCGTCTTCACCTGACCTGACCTGACCTGACCTGACCTCACTGAAGTCGGAGATCCGCGACGTCCGACCAAATACTCCCCACCGGTGCGAGTTTTTTTTTCTTCTATGCCTTCCACGAGCGCACACAGTTGGCAACAGCTAAGTTACAAGTGTCGATGATCGATGATCGATGATCGATGAGCATGACTCCCTAGCGTGTGCTACGCGATTTTTCAGCAAAAACAACCCAAGACGGAGCCAAGCTAAGTTGTACCTGACGGAGCACCCCAAACCCCAACCCCAACCCCGATCCCGCCCCTACCCAAAGGATTTCGTCCCCAAAAAATGCAGCGTTCTATTTTATTTTACTACTTATTTGGTCGACCACATTAAAACTCATAAAATAGCACCGTTGGGATAAATATTTACTATCTAAGATAGAGTACGGAATTCCGGGAAAATCTTTGTAAAAGGCTACTGACCTGACGTAAGGCAAGAGGAGGAGCCCCCAAGCCCTGACCATAAAACAGCGAGTGGCCCTTACTGCAAGCCGCGGCCCCTCGAGGGAGAACAAGTCGGCGGAAGCCTCCGAAGCCGAGGGCAAACGGGTCTACACAAGATCCTACCCCCGAACGAACAGAGGTCTTGGAGTTCCGACATAAGTTGGCGTTCTCACCGATCGGGGCTGTTGGTGCAGCGCCAGGAGCTGTGTGTGATGCGATTGAGGCAAGGGGGGGGAGGGTGGGGTGGAGTGGAGGAGTTGGCGGTGTTGTGGCGTCTATGCAAATATCCCTTCAATGTTTTCACGTCGATGTTTGGTTACTTGAGCCTCGCGTCAAAATTTATCATGGTGATGTGTTCAGTCCGCGACCGTGCCCTCACGACTGGTGACGCGTGCCGGCAGCTATGAGCAGGACCTGCCATTAACACCAGTCGCTATCCATGACCTTTTTGGTGATGTAGGAATCCCTGATAGAATGCCCCCTGTCACCAGGAGCTTACTCCCAGCGTTTTGAGCAGCACCATCGGCAAGGACTTGCGAGCTCTGGGGTTCATGGTTACAGCAGGCGGGCGCAAAAGAGGTCGAACGCACGGCCTCTTCTAGTTGGGTCAGATCATACAGAAGCTTGGTCAGTTCATACAAGAGGTTGGTCAGGTCATACCACAGGTATTAGGTCACCGGCATGTAGCGTAAACGGCATGAGAACACGAGTCTGCTGGCCGAGCGACTATGGCTATGGCTATGACTACGACTACCACTAGGACTACGACTACTACCCACCCACCACAAGGTTTGTTTTCTATCATGCTACGTACCCGGTAGGTGATCACCTTTTAATCTTTAATCTGTATACGCCAGTTTTCGATCTGACCTTTTGGCAAGATGCAGCCCATGATGTACCGCTACAGTAGATCAGGTATAACACGTATGTAGATACCAGGTGCGTTAGTTTAAAGTTGAAGGTTTGCCTACAGAGTGTTCTCTAGTTTACCTTCGGGCAAGATGCAGCCCATTATGTAGTTCTCTCCTGTATCGGTGCCGACGACGGTGTGCCAGGCCCCTCCTACCGCGTGCTCCACGCGACGTCCCCCCAAACGCACGATCCTGCAGGCCGGCCGTCACACATGACACGCCAAAACCAACGCACTTTCATCACAATACGGAATACGATGTGCGAGATCATACGAAACCAAGCAACTCCACAACCCGTGGCCGACCCAACCCGCGAAAAACTAGCTCACAACTTAAAGCACCCAAAGTGACCCACAGCTCTACTCACAGCTTGCATACAGCTTTACGCACAGCTTTACCCACAGCTCTGCTGTAGGAAGACCCACAAAGTTCGTTGGTCCGCATAACTCACCCGACAAATGTCACCAAAAATGGACAGAAAAAACAATAAGGTTTTGATGTTTTTTACGGTTTCGTTTTTTGTCCAACCCAACAGAATTTTGCAAATGGTCTTCGCAAACACCCTAATAAAAAAAAGGGTAACAGTAATGTTAACACTAAGAATACAAGTCTAGACTATATTAATAGTAGTACCTCCAAGTATTGTTGTATACTAGGAAGTACTGGTGTAAGAATACTACATTGGTATCACTTGCGGGGGTTTCCTATTGACGCTGACAGTTGATCGGCATCCCCGATGGAGTACTAGTAGTAGTAGTAGTAGTAGTAGTAGTAGCAGCAGGTAGTAGTAGTACTGTAGTAGTACTGTAGTAGTAGTCGTAGTAGTATATGATGGGTGAATCTCGTCCCTACTAACGTGGTGTGGTGTGGTGTGATGTGGCGTGGTGTGGTGTGGTGTGGTGTGGTGTGGTGTGGTGTGGTGTGGTGTGGTGCGGTGTGTTGAATCAAGTCTCAAGTCTCAAGTCTCAAGTCTCACCGAGTGCATACTTGTGTTCGTAGGGAATTTTCTTGCGTAAAAGTTGACGTGCGAATAGCGCGAGAGCGTGCGTTAGCAAAATTCGACGACAGTTGGCGAGCATGAAAATATGAAAAGTGGGAGTGCCGAACCCTATGCGTGATAAGAAACGAAGGCAAGTTCCTTCCTGCAGAGCGACCTTGGCGAGGAGGGAGGAATGTACAATGTTCGTTCTGGTGAAGCGAAGGCGGCTTCCTGTGAGCATTTCCACGCACCACAGGTGTGCAGGTGCGGTTCACCAGTCTACCACATCGGGCAAGACGAACGCGTTTACAAGGCCTATGGTCGAGAGGGTACGGAGTGTGTGATGAGAGGAGTGTGTGATGAGAGGAGTGCGTGATGAGAGGACTGCGTGGTCTAAGGAAAAAGTCGGAGGGACCTGGGGAGATGGTGTCCGCATTTCAGGATGACAAGCGCGGCTTTGGTCTTCCTCTGACGGCGGACGAGCTAGCACGGGTGAACGAAAAGCGCAAGGCAGGGGGCCGCGCCCCCATGGAGACCACCCCTGGGTAGCGGTTTCTTCTCCCAGGGAATACCAGGGAAGGATACTGGGGGTTTGCTGATTTCGAGAAGCAAACAATCGATATCATGGGCTGTCTGAAGGAGATTGAGCCAGGGAAGCAGCTGGCGATCGAGATTGATCACTCGGCAGGGCACGCCAAGTATCTGCCAGATGGTCTACACGTGTCGAACATGAACGTGAAGTACGGAGGAAAGCAGAAGGTGCTTCGGGACAGCATCATGACAGAGGGGTGTTTGGGTCCAGGGGAGGCGAAGATGTACCTCAACGGCGGGGATTGGAGCACGGAATTCGACGCCGACCTCGCCATGAGAGAGGTGAACCTGAAGCTGAAGTGATGTGCAGAGCATGTCGTTCGGCTCGACCGATCCTCCTCCTTTTCTAGATCTGACGGCGCCGCCGAAGGACAAGGAGGCTGCGAAACGCGGCAAGCTCGAGCAGAACGAGGGGTACGCGGGGAAGCCGCAGGATATCAAGCAGGCGCCGTGGGAACGTGTGTGGTACGGCAACGGAATGTCAACAACCTCCGCGGACCCAAAGATGAACATCGAACTGGTCTTGGGTGGTCTTCCGGACTTCAAGAATAAGCGGGCAGTGCTACAGCACATGGTGGAGCGAAGAGGGCACATTCTGGTGTTGTCATCCAAGTGTCACCCCGAGGTGGCTGGCGTTGGCATCGAGTACTCCTGGGGGATGTCGAAACTTCAATTTCGGCGGGAAATCAACGACGAGGTCCCGAAGAACCTGCACCACAACATCGTGGTATCCATGTGCCGGGAGACGATCTTGACCCTGCCGCGGATTCGTCGCTTCGCACGTCGCACACGGAACTACTGCCAGGCACACTTGGAGCTCGAGAACGATGCGGCAGGGGCCGATTCCAAGGACAGCATTGAAAAGAGGCGCAAGACCTGCAAGGCTCACCGCAACATCATCGACATGGAGCCGGGTTTTATTGACAAGCAGTAAAATCTTGTGGAGGTTTTGGCCCCGCTGACAGATGTGCTTGGATGGTGTGGAGATGGGAAAATGTGCGTCGCTGCATGGCCGAATGTATTTCAGTACTTGTACAAGTACAAACATTTTTTAACGATGGATGGCACGGGAGGAGGGTGGCGGGGGGTAAGGCGGCGGGCTCTGCAAATAGCTTGTTTTTTATGGGGGTGGTACGAGTAGATGGAAGCGTGCTGTTGTGCATATACAAGTAGGTGGGGGGGGTTGTTGTGTGGTGGTGCATGGTGTAGAGATAACGACGATGTTTTCCCGGTTGTAAATCCGCAGGGTGTCCAGTCGCTACCAGTCGCTACGTACGTGTTGATGGGGCGTACTTTGATGGCTGTGCAAAGCTTGACGTTGGTTGATTGTGGTGTGCTTGTATAAGAGCGACGTTCACCGCGATGCCTCGGGCACGCCGTTGACACGACATGAAGTTCTTCTCCAGTTTAAAATTGAAAAACAAAATCGGACACCAGCATTTGTGCGGCCGAGATTGTGGGCGACTCGTGGTTTCAACATATCATACGAAAAAAACGAGATAGCGCTGCTGTCTTTAGCGTAGCACCCGCACGCTATCTGATGCTACCTTTGTTGTCCAACCTTACGCACTTGTATGCTTGCACAAAGCATAACAACAGAGTTTTTTGTGCAGGTCTCGTCGCCACGAAATTGTGCACGTTCTTCCCACAGTAACAGGGCTTCGAAACAAAAATATCGCCACGCGCCACTCATTTTTCGAGTTGGGACCTCAAATTTGATACGTGGTTTGGACGTATCTCCTCGATACAACCACAAAAGGTCACAAGAGAAAAAGACATTTTTTTTGCCGACTTTCCTGCGATTTACGATCCGCGGAAATCTTTGGGATGGCCAAAAGTTGTGAAAAGAAGAAAAAAAACTCAAAACCGTTTGTGATCTTTCGTTGTTGTCTTGATGAGTTTTGTTGTGTTGATGTCTTGATGTCTTGATGTCTTGATGAGTTACGACCAGACCACGTCTCGTCATTTGAGGTCCCAACTCGAAAAATTCAGTGGCGCGCGGCGATATTGCCGTTTGACGGGCTTCTTGGCAGGTCCAGCTTGTAAAAGCCATGCATTAGCCACTATCAGGGGAGGAGATAAGAGCAACGTGTAGTCAAGACCGGCCGCTTCGGCTATTAATAGTCACAGGATGCTCTTAAATAGGGGTAGCCACCATACTACTGCTGTAGCTCCTCGGTGTTGAGGAGGCCCTTCAACAACATACCTAAGAGCCCCGTCGTCAGTTATAAATATCTGGGCAAACGTAATGCACAGCACGGCTCCGAGGAAGGGTAGCACGCGGAAACATTGTCGGGGTGCCACGTGGACAACGATGGTTGGGCGATGGTTGGGATGGGACGGTTTGTTCTTCCCTAACTACGTGCTCTTTGTTTTTGGTGATGTTTGAAGGGTCGGTCACTACGGAAGTGGTAATATCTCTCTGCACAACCGGGAGGGTTTTTCTCCAACGACAGGGACACGCTTCTCGCGTCCCCGCCTGTTGGTTCCAAGACTACGAAAGAGGCGTGTACTCACCTGGTGGGGAAAGGGGATGCCACGCTCCCTTGGCCCAGGCCGAGCTGTCCGTGTCTATCGGAACCAAAACCGTAGACGTCATCGCGATCGGTCACGGCGATGGTGTGCTGTCCCCCGCAGGCCACGTGGATGCACCGAGCAGCTGACAGGGGTTTGCACACCAAAGAAGGTGTATACTGGCAGGGGAAGGGAGGGGGTGGTGGTAGTGGGGGAGGGGGGGGGGTATTCATTCGCTGCTTGCAGTCATCATTGGGCCGTTTACTTCGAGACGGAGTACCGTTGCTACTCCGAATAGAGACACCTCAAACACTTGGATGCTTTTTACGTTTTTTCCAAATGTTACCATTTAGTTTCGCTTATCGTATCCCCTTCCTGTCTGGCTTTTTGCGACCATCTCCTATCTCCCAGGATGGCGATCGTTTTCGCGCTATTATCGAGGAGGAGGAGGAGGGCGGGGGGGGTTACGACGAGGGGGGCGTGCTCCAAGAATAAATACGCGTAGGGTGAAAAGTTAATCGGGAAAAGGAGTAACCAAAAGACGGATGGACGTCGTGACGTATCGTATCATGCGTTTACCGAGGTAACCTCAACCTTTACGACATGTACAGTGTTGGACTGTTAGAGCTTCCACAGCAGCTTCAAAACATACGAGTCAAAATAAACAATCTGACTTTTAAACGTAACAGCCCGCTTGAGCGGCCCCAAACAACTAACAAAGAGAGGCAAGCAGCTTATGGCATATTGTTGAAACGCAAGAAACACGAAAAAGAAAAAACGGCGAAGGAGGTCCATCGCCCTCTCCCCGTCAACGAAAAATGCGCACCCGTCACGGGGGGAGGGCCGAGCATTCCACACCAAAACCTACCAGGTATTAATACTAGTACTCGAAGTAGGTTGGTATCCTGCAAGATGAGTTAAGGGAGCGTGGCTGTCTGTCAAGGAGCGTTTGCGCTGTCTCCTCATATCTTTGGCACAGGTACATGTGAATATTACCTTTGGATTAGCTACTGTGTTCACAAACCCTGTTCTGCGCGTCCCCAGTTCCAAGCTGCCCTCGGGTGTTATCTTATCGTGCACGTACCACATCATGGAACAACAAATCAAAAGCATCTCGGTTCTAAACAAACTACAAATTGCGCCGCTTCCGGTTCCCTACGCGGTGCAATATTTTCTGGTGTGTCATTATACCGCTGGTAGATACTACCAGGTAAGGTAGTAGACAACTCATCGTGTAATGATACTACCAGGTATTAAATAGTGTTTCGCGTGTCCCCAGCCACAAGCTGCCTCGAGCCGATCTCTCACCATATATACCAGGCATATGTGCCAGATCATGGAACAGCAACGCCAAATTATCTAGTGCCAAAACAAAAAACAGATTACGCCGCTTCCGGCTCCCTATACGGTGCAACCTGCCACACATCTTACGTGGTCATGCTGCTGGTAGATACCATCGTGGTATATTATGAACTGCTGGTAGATAGTAGCTATCTTACTGTGTAATGTCACCGCTGTTCTCGCTTACCCTGTTGTGCGTGTCTCCGGTTCCAAGCTGCCCCCGGCCGTTCTCCCCCCAGCAATACACACTCCCCGACCTTCAACGCCACGACAAAAAACGCAAAGAAAGACCAACACAAACAACAAGCAGGGGGGGATCACAAATAAGTTATTAATTCCAAGTGTCCAACAGTGCGGGAACGTGGCAACGGGTGCAGGAGCTGACAGGGTTGTCAAAAGGCCGGATGCATGCGGGGGGGGGGGGAGGGGGGGGGGGTACGCCTGTCTCTGGTCGTCGTCGTCCCCCAGCAATACACACTCCCTGACCTTCAGCGCCATTACAAAAAAAAAAAGAAAAGCCAGCAAAACAACGGGGTCGACAAGCGGCTGTTCCTGTTATTAGACTCCGTCATCTCGTGGTCCCTCGTAAACCCTCGTGGTCCCTCCCTGCTGCGGTGCCATGCCACATGACAACACCGGCACTAAACTGGGCCCCCGCAATATTCCAGGATATTATTAATATTGCGATACATCAGTACTCTATAGGACGACGTTTCGACACATTGATTTGGCCGCACTAAACTGGAGCCCCGCACTAAGGGGAAAAACATACTACATACCGCACGAACAAGGGAGCACGACTGCTGTAGCGCCACCCGTCAAAACGCCGGGGGGTGTGCGCAAGTACTGTGTGCGCTAGTTCTGTAGGAACGAAAAATGCACACTTCAGCAAGGGACACGTATTAACGACAACAAACATCAATTCTGACCCAGGCTGGGTCTCTTATTTGGGAGAGGGTGCAATCAACACTAACTTCAGCATAACGGCGCCCGAATGTCTTATTTCGCCGTAAATTGCAGCCTGGCTTTGTTATTGCCCTGTTTCTTTATTATGAATAGTGTACTGTATTGTACTGTATTGTACTGTAGGGATGAGGAATGAGGAATGAGGAATAAGAAATTATGGCGTTTTCTTCTTTCTTTTTTAGGTCATCACTTTTATTCTCCAGCTCAACCCGCAAGAGGTTTCACCCTCAGCAATCGTCTGGACAAGCCGTGGTCACAGGTGCCCTTCTGCCCCCCCCCCCTCGGCACGTGTCTTCATTTTTATCGCGCATACGGCTTGGCATTTCCACTTTCCAGCTTTTTATGCCCGTCGATTTTCATCGAATTTTGATGATGAGCTACCGCAAGTACTCACACAGTAAGGGCCACGGTGTGCTGAAGACCGCATCCAATCTGCACAATCTTCATGCCTTGGAGACTGCTCACCAACTGCCTCGCACCAGAACATGGCACAATAGCACCATACACCGCAGCACAGTAACATCACATGGAAAAATGACAATTAGAAACGAGAAAACGAAGCATCCATGGCAGACGACGTGAGAGGCAGTGATTCAGCACGGCTACAGCAGTAGAGTGCAAATGCAATATACAGCCAGTACGGTCTAGTGCGCGTTACTATGGCATACCATGCACTTCGAAATCCTACGGCACCTGATGCCCCGTCTACACAATACCAACAACACCAACAACACAGTACCAACAATACCAACAATACAGTGTGCCAACAATACCAACAACACAGTACCAACGCAGATTGCATACTGCACACCAGCCGTATTTGGGGCAGATGTGCAGCTACCAAAAACACCAAGGACGGCAATTTTACGACGCGTCCATTAATAGGAACAGCGTGAAGAAGAACAAGTACCACCGCGCTGCTTGCGAGCGGTAATATACACTATACACCTCCATACACAGCAGTTAGGACACAAACGTTAGTTAACCCAGCAAAAAGGGGCTGCTTCGTGTGGTGAATGCAGTAATTAGCAATCGTCATTTCGTTGAAAGGTGTCTTGGTGTTTTGGTGCTCCACGGCCCCAACGGGGTTAACAATTGAGTCATCCCAGTCAAGTCATGCCACTCAAGTCATTCCACTCAAGTAATCCCACGCTACCATAGGAGTGCAGCATGTTCTAAGAATTTTCTGAGCTCCTAACATGAGGAGATGAATACCATCAACATCATCCTCACCCGAACCACGATTTGGAAGGCATTCACTCCCGCAATCCGACCAACAATTCTACGCGCTAGTCCTTATTAGTATACCATACTAATACTAACACTAATACTAATAGTCCTAAAACAATTACACTCGTCCACGAGGTCAACATTAACATTAACATTAGCATTAACATTGGCATTAGCATTAACATGAGCATTAACATTACCATTATCATTATCATTAACATCAGCCTTAGCATTAGCATTAGCATTAGCATTAGCATTAACATTAACAAAAAACACAAGGTAAGAAACGCTTTGTTTTGTTTGGCCCTATACTTCGAAGTATACAACTGCTACTACACCTATCACTACTACTACTACTACTACTACTACTACTACTACTACTGCTACTGCTACTGCTACTGCTACTGCTACTACTACTACTGCTACTGCTACTGCTACTGCTACTACTACTACTACTACTACTACTAGTACCGTGGGATGAGTCATCCTTCATGCTTCATCCTTCATGCTTCATCCTTCATGCTTCATCCTTCCTCCTTCATCCTTCATCCTTCATCCTTCTAATGCTCGTTATTGTAATGCTCGTTTTTGTAATGCTCGTTATTGTACTGCTCCTTTTTGTATTGCTCGTTATTGTACTGCTCGTTATTGTACTGCTCGGTATATAAACCAAAATTGGTACCGGTGGAACCGCCAACCTTGGAAAGCCTGACGTTTGGACTACATCCACAGTCAATACGAACAGCGGTCTTGATATTCAAGCAAAAGCGGTATCTAATCGAAATGCTAACCTTTGGTGTAGATTCGACAATCGGAGGCCCCTCGTTGTCGTGCCCCGGTAAGCCAAGCGCCCCGGACCGGTTGTTGCCGAAGCAAAACAATTCGCCCGTACCTGAAAGTTTAATTAAACATTCAAGGAAGTCAATTGAGTCATTTGAACTCAACCAATTCAGTTTACTTGCCACCAAATAAAGTCAAGTTAACATTAAGGCTTGCCGGTTGGCGGTTGGTCGACCATTGTTAACAGAAGCATTGGTAGTCGTAACAAGTACTGTACGAGTAGTACAAGCGCGTCGGAGGGAAAATTGTCAAAACAAATGATTCAATGATGACTAAATAACGGTGAAACGACGATTAAAAGACGATTAAATTATGAATAAATGGATGTAAAATGACGACGAAAAGACTATACTACGACTATTAAGAAACGACTTGCTTAAAATAGTACAGCATCGGTCACACCAAGAAACCCGGACTGCACGAGTACGGTACGAGTCCGAACTGCAACGGATGTATTAACATGTGTCAACACGCATTAACGTGCCTCAACATGAATTAACAGGTATTAACAGGTATTAACATGTATGACATAACGTGTACTAACGTGTATCACACGCGCAGCATGAAGCACATGACGATATGACGCTGCTACTATTGTTGTTTTTGTACGCTCTTCCTAGAGTCCTTGAGATATCGCACAACTGTACTGTTAAATAACTGTTAAATATAGTATTGTAGCCGTTAGTGTTAGTGTTAGTGCTAGTGTTAGTGCTAGTGTTAGTGCTAGTGTTAGAGTTAGTGTTCATGCTAGTGTTCATGCTATTGTTTATGTCGGGTCCTCAAGGGGCTAATCGATCGCTACATCGCTACATCGCTATATCGCTAGACAACATTTGTTTTATAGATGGCGGCGCGACTCACTGGTAAGAATGGCCGTGTGGTCCTGTCCACATGCCATCTGCGTGATCTTCGATTTGCTGAAGAAAATTACTTTCTGCGGCGTCTGCTCTCTCGCGGTGTAGTTGTGCCCAAGGCCCAGCTGCCCACTGCAAATAGGCCACAGGTAGGCGTGAGCACAAACCCCAATATAAACAGATAGGGGTGAGCAAATAGCAGCGAGAGGGGCGAGCAAATACCCTAGCTAGTATACCTGGTAGCTAGCAGCTAGTGCTCATGTTAGGAGACAGCAGTTCGACCCCTCCACAAACAACAGTGTTACTACTGTTGCCTTAGTTTGCCTTCACCGCCAGCAAACTACTACCTGGTAGGCTTTAGTGCGGAACACTGGGCCTTGGCAGCACGCGTCTTCCCTGAAAGGACAGACAGCTTACTTGGCATGTCCTACTTGTCATGTCTTACTTGGCATGTCTTACTTGGCATGTCTTCTCGCATCTTTAGGGGGGAAAGGCAATGCGTGATAATCGCAATGTGCTGGAAGACAATTTGAGGAGTGCAGGTACCTAGTACTGTATACCAGGTATGTAAGACAACGTACTTAAGGTACTGTAGGTGCTAGATGTATAAGACAACGTACCGAAGGTACTGTAGGTACTGTGTATGCAGGACAACCTACTGCGGACACCTACTGCTGACACCTACTACTGGTACATGCTACTGAGACCTTTTGCTGATGCCTACTGCTGACACCTGTTGATATCTACTGCTGGCTTAAAACCTGATGCGAGCACCTACTGCTAACAGGCCCACAGTACTGCCGACACTTGCTGCTGACTCCTGCTGACGCTTAGTGCTGACGCTTACTGTCGACACCTACTGTTGACGCCTACTGTTGGCACTTACTGACAACACCTACTGTTGACGATAGTACCTGAGGTTGTCCCCAAAGGAGTACAGGTCACCCGAGTCAGTAAGCGCGAGCGAGTGCTCTAGACCGGCGGCCATCATCACCACGCCCTTGCCGCACAGGAGATGCACTCTCTGAGGGCTGTTGTGGCTCTCTGGGGAGGGGAGGAACAGCACAGTAGCACAGTACAGGACACCCAACAACAAACAGGGTAAGATAAGCAGGCCGCGATGGACAATAATACAGGGAATCCCGGCGCCGTTGTATTTAAGTTAGTATAGAACGCACCCTCTCTCATATAAGAAATCCAGCCAGAAGGTCAATATTTCCGTTTGATATTAAGCGTCCTGTCCTGTATAAAAGTGCACGTGAAGCAAGGCACGAGAAAGAAACAGTGCTAGAACAACACGAGAGAAACATCAGCGGAATTGAAACGAAGCAGAAAGAACAGTGCACTTCAAACAATACACGAGAACCAGCGCAATTCAAACAAGACAGAAAAACAGTGCACTTCAAACAAGACACGAGAAGCAGCGCAAATGCAATAAACGAGAAACAACACAATTAAAAAAAGGCGAATCGGCGAGGGCGCGTGAGGCAGAGAGCCGGAACCGAAGCTGTGAATTGTTGTTGCCGGCCTTTTACTTGTAGCTATACTGCTGTTGCCGGCCTTTTACTTGTAGCTGTACTGCTGTAATGGGCCAAGTGATCAAAAAGGTCCATACAATAGTGGTCCCCGTATAACGGCGGTAGAGGTCCCCCTACAGTGCCGGTTGCCCCTTACCAGGTATGGGATAGCTGGGCGAAAACGGGAGCAACCAGTAGTAGTAGCATGCGGCGTAGTGCCGGTTGCCGCTATATCGATTTTGTGTACTTGGGCGGGGCTATCAGCGCAGGTAGAGAGCACAGCGTCGAGGTAACGCGGCGTCTTCAGAGGGCCTAGGCGCGTTCCAGCGGTACAAGATGGAAATCTATGACCGCCCGGGCGTGCGCTTACGGCTAAAGGTGCGGATGCTGAAAGCCGAGGCGATCGAGACACCACTCTATGGGTGCATGACGCGTAGCCCGAACAAGCTTCACTGCAACATACTACGACGGGTTCACCACTCCATGCTCCTCGGATGCTTCTGGCGGGACGGAAGCGCAACAACCACACCCTCTCGTACGCCGACGCGCTCGCCAAGACAGACTCCGAGAGCATCGAGGCGACAGTGCGGAAACGGAGGATATGTTCGCGGGATTCGTGGCACGTATGGGGGAGGACCGTCTGCCACGGAGGGCGATGTTTGGGGAGATGGTTGGGGGTAAGGGCTGCTCCGGAGGGCGAGAGAAGGATTGGATGTTGCGCCTCAAAGAAGATGTGACGGAATTTGGCATGAAGTTCGAAGGGCGGCGAAAGGCCGCACAGAAGGCCGGCAGATGATTTCGAGGGGTCGAGGAGGGGGCAGTCATTCATGCAGAAATGGCATGACGCGGAGAGCTGTACCGCTGTACAGCCACACACGACGGCCGCGGCAGCGCCACCCACGTCGGCATCTATACGCAGCTGGGGGGAAGGGGCGCGCGGGGGGGGGGGGGGGGGGGAGGGGGGAGAGGGGGGGGCGTCCTGCCCAACAGACTGAAGTCTGGGTCTTGCCATCATCGTCCTGACGCATGTGTGCCTTCGCATGGCCGTAAGTCGCTAGCGCAAGGTCGCCCTGTCTTCGCCTTGTCATGATCTCCCCTCAGTGCCCTTTATGCACTTGATGCCCTCTATGCGCCCAATGCCGTTTTCAGTCAGTTGCTAGGATCGAGCACTATGAGGGTGTTGTTCTTTTCCTTTCATTGCTTTCTCTTCTTTTCTTTTATTTATTTTTCAATCGACTTGGGTCTTTCGTACGCTTGCGACTTGATAGCATTGGCTGGTTGATTGGCTGATATACCCCTAACCTGAAGGCACAAAGCGAGTACATCCCCCCCCGTCAAGGCGAGCTCAAGTATGTATCAACTTTCTACGTGTAGTACATTACGTGGTTGTCTCATTGTGTTTTGTTTGCTTAGACCGGTCGCGATTTTTTGTTGTTGTTTTGCTCGTAGCGGTGCTGACTATTAATAGCTTGCCTTACCTCGCTACACCCCCTCAGCTGGCGAGTCTACGTAACTTACTACGTACATAATGTTTTCCTTGCTTCGTTTTTCTTTCTTTCTTCTTTACAGTTATTGTTTTTCATTCTCCTCGGGTTTGTATACTGGTTCGGCTTCTTGGGTGGCATGCGGTGTAGTCGGTTGCAGCTGCGAGGCTTGAAACGTAAACGTATGTAGCAGTATGGGCTTGTTACGGACGTACGCTGACTTCCGGTTTCATTTTCACATTTTTTGGCGGATGTACGACTTGCTTCAGCTACGTATGATATAAACGTGTACCACTTTTGGTTTGTTTCATGTTTTCCGTCGGTTACTCTTCCAGAATGACTGGAGCCCACCCTGTCACCACGGGCTTGTTTGTGCCAGTTGATGTGAGAACAACAATAACAACAACAGCAACAACAGCAACAACAACAGCAACAGCAACAGCAACAGCAACAGCAACAGCAACAGCAACAACAACAGCAACAACAACAACAACAACCACCACCACCACAACAACACCAACACCAACAACACCAACAACAACAACAACAACAACCACCACCACAACACCAACAACACCAACAACAACAACAACAACAACAACCACCACCACCGAAACAACACCAACAACACCAACAACACCAACACCAACAACACCAACAACACCACCACCACCAACAACAACCACCACAACACCACCAACAACAGCACCACCACCACCACCACCACCACCACCACCACCACCACCACCACCACCACCACCACCACCACCACCACCACCACCACTACCACCACCACCACCACCACCACCACCACCACCACCACCACCACCACCACAACCACCAACACCAACACCAACAACAACACCAACAACACCAACAACACCAACACCACCACCACCAACAACAATACTGGGACTATATAGGGACCGCCAGTGCTGTATTGCTAACCAGGGTATTGTGCCAGGGTATTGTACCAGGGTACAGAGCTGCGACAGTTCAGCGCTACGCACGTTTACACGTGCCGTCGCCGTAGTCAGCAGCCCGCGTTACTACATATGGCCCATGGCTCTCGTTTTTTCAAGATGAATGGGTAACTCGCACCAGGGACTACGTACATGGTATTACATGGTATTACACTACCGGACTTCTCATAAGAAAGAAAGAGTCTGTAAGTGCCTGGCAACTAACTTTACCCGAAAGTTACGGGGAAATAAGAAATTGGACAACTATTAATAGTATACTGAAGTTAGTATAGAGAACACCATTCCTCGAATAAGACATGTCCAGAGTAATTAATAGCAGTATCTCACTTCCTCACGAGAAGGCCGGTAGTACTGCTGTAGTGGGGTACTCCCGTCAGGGTCATGGAGACGAGTCAAGCGGCGTCATTCACTCGTGAAAGACGTTGACCATTAGACTAATAAGCAAGCATCAATCAGCAGTCATTATTCATGCAGAGGCATTAATTCACAGCAACGAGCTAAAGGCCACTAGGCGTGTACCAGGCATTCATTTTCGTTATCAACTGGTGTCAATAGCAATACATCAAAATATCGACGGCGGATACTTAACTTTCACACTACTACTGTAATACATCAACAGCTCGAGTTAATGATCATGCGTTTTCACCGCAAATACTGAAGCCAGTACGGCAGTATCATTGCTGCCCACGGCATTGGTTGCGTGGTGTCATCTGCTTTGTTGCTATAAATATGTTCCTGGTTGCTGGCTATCTGTTGCGCTTTGTTACCATTTTTCTCGTGCCGTCCTGTGGCTTGTCCTTGTGTCCTTTTGTCCTTTTGTCCTTTTTTTCTTTCTTTCTTTCTTGCTCTTTTGTTTCTGGTTGTTGCAAATAATCTGGTGTGCTGGCTTGCATATGTTTCGCCCACGTCTTCATTGCGGTTGGCATATTCGCATTGCACGGCCAAATCGCCTTGGTGCATTTGCAATGCGTATCTCTGTCTCGTAGTTTGTGAGCGCAGAGCCCGTCTCTCTATCAATAGGAGGCATACTACTGCTGTATCGGCACGGGTACTGGTTGTGCTGGTTGTGCTGGTTGCGCTGGTTGCACTGCACTTTTTTTCTTTTTTTTTTGTTATCGTACCCGGTATGCTAGCATTCCACTTGTTTTACCTTGATGAATTGCGACTATTTGGTTTACTCTGTTTTACAGCAGTCTGTCTGTGACCACATAATCTTTATCTCTCTCGTAGGATGAAGATCAGCACGGACTCTGGGTGTACTGATTAGCTATTAGATATTAACTAGCATTGATCAGTGAGAACTGCTGTTTTTCAGGCCAGCACCGCAAGCTGCGAGGAGCATTTTGTTTTTCGAACGGGGGAGAAGGAGAACCGAATGGAATTGACCGTCAACGAGAGCAAGTGCGAATAAGCGGGCCGAATGAGCTAAGGCGATGAGGCGGCCATGGAGAACCACAGCAGCAGGAAGATGGCACACGGAGACCCACGACCCGCACGCACACCATCATCACGAGAGCAGCGATCGTCTTTTTTTCACTTTTTTTACGAGGCAATAGTACAACATGTTACTTATGTCACTCATTTTTGCAGAGTTGATAATAGCTGTATACCTGGACCCTTCATGGAAAACGACCCCCCGCAATTTTCAATTTTCAGGCGCGGGCGTCGTAGCTGCGCTGCAACCTGTCAGATGACCCGGGAAGACGGGGCGATCATTGATATTTGTTTGGTGGTTTTTGGTTCGATTGCTCTTTTTTCACTGCATGCCCGCGGGTCGTCACTCTGACAGCACTCCAGACGGCAGGCGCGTTCGTCTGTGCTCACGATTACCGTACGGTTCGTACGGTGCAGGAAGCCCAACCGCTGTACTTTGTAGCCGCGAGTTGGTTAGTTGTGGGAACGGGGGAACTCTATGCCGTAGTTGGGTGGATACACACGGCCATGTGAGTTCAGTTTGCACATTGGATCAGTTCACTCGTGCGCCTTCTTCGTATCGTGCGTTTTTACGCAGGAAAGCGTAGTATTTCCCGGACGAATTTTGATTTCATTTGTTTTTTCGGATCTTCCTGGGGCTAGGGCTCCAGCACCATTGTGTGACCACGGATTCTAGATGTTTGACAAGAGTTGACGTGAGACAACAACAACAGTTAGTGATGTGGTTGGGTATACATGAAGAAAGAACAGTTTAATGTGAAGACAACACACACTACGTACTACTCCTGAGTATTAAATACCGTCACAGCAGTATTAACAGTATTAGTGTAATACTTCGAAGTATCATAGAGGTATTGGAGTATTAGGTATTAGAGTATTAGGCAATTACCACACGGGTGTAAGGCCGGCCAATAGCGGCAGAGCACCAGCGATTGGGCTCGATTATTGATTGATTACTCTGAGTGATTAGTCAGATTGATGTACTATTACTCTGATTATTATGATTGATTATTCTGGCTGATTATTTTTATTGGTTATTAGTCTCGTTGATTCGTTATTACTCTGATCGTGTTACTCTTAAGTATGATAGATTAATCTGGTTGATTATTCTGATCGATTATTCGGGATTGAGATTGGCTCACCAGTATTTCCAATGCCCAGTTGCCCCTTGATCCCGTTGCCGAAGCCCATGACATCGCCGTCCGATGTAAGCGCAAAAGTGTGCTCATATCCGCAAAATATCTTATCCAGCCATAGAGCGGCGTGATCGGCACAGAATGGCAGCATCAACAGCATCATGGACGGAGAGTGGGTGTGCGTTAGTGCTGGTGGTGTCGTGCCTACAAGCCAAAGACATCTGACAGATCATGAACTGTTGTAGACCGTGCAGATGGCATAGATCAGGGATCTATCGGTAAACGTCCAGCCGTCGTGCGGTGCGATAGATAATAGACACGAAATGGCGGCATGACGGCTGGGACGGGGGCGCTAGCGGTTGCGGTGTCGTGGCTGCAAGCTTACACACTTGGCACATGCGGTGATATTATTATATATATGATCATCTAGATCGTGCAGATCATAGAGATCAGGGATCTATCTGTCCTGAAAAGTCTAGATGACGAAAGGGGATTTGGTGTGTTCCATGTATGCAATGCAATCCAATCAAATCCAACAAGGGACGCCACTATCAATACACAATACACGGCCATCAACACACAACACACAACACACAACGAACGATGAGAACATGCAAATGGGGGCGATGAATTTGCAGGCCTCGGATAAGTCGTTGCGTTGGCCTGTGGCTTGTGGGCAACAGCCGTACTTTTCTGATACTATTAATAGAGTGTTTACGGGATACCATGGTACCAAATTTGGCTGGGTAGTTGAAAAAATAATAATACCATTCATATTTTGCATTGAACGAACATCATAACCCTAGGCCAACCCAACCAACGAAAATCTGGCTCAAAATACAAAAAATAGCCTTTTCACCCACGGCCTTAAACATATCTCTTGTGTTGAATTGGTCGGGACTACTCTAACCCAACTAGCCAACAATTTCACCGAACGTTGAGCAACACCTGATCAGGCTTTCGCGTTGTACGGTTTCGTATTTCTTTTTAACCCAACATAATTTGGTACTGGTAATCGCAAACACCCTACTTAGAAGATTAACAGCATATCAGTTGGAGTTTTTTACGCCCTGTTGATGCCACCACCTCGACCAAGCCCCACTCTGCTGTACGAGTTCAGATAGGTACATTTGTAGATATCACGCCTGCCGCCCATGTGAACCAAACAAACAATAGCGCTCTTCCTTGCACCTCGTACGTCAACGCGTCCATACGAGGTATTATACGAGGTTCTGTGCTCGATTCGCTGTTCGGTTTGGTGTTCGGTTTGGTGTTCGGTTCGGTGTTTGGTTCGGTATTCTGTTCGGCGTTGGGCTCCGTGTTCGGTTTGCGGTTGGGTGTTCGGTTGCGTGTTCCGTTTCGCGTTCTGTTTGCCGTTAGTTACTCGGTTCCGTGTTCGGTGTTTCGTTTCCGTATTCCGTTCCGTGTTCGGTTCCGTCTTGGTTACGTGTCCGCTCTTCCGTTAGATGTTCTCGGCTTGATGTTCAGTGCCGTATTGGGTTCCATGATCGAATCCGAACTCGGTTCTGTATCGGTTTGGTGTTCGGTTCGGTGTTTGGTTCGGTATTCTGTTCGGCGTTGGGCTCCGTGTTCGGTTTACGGTTGGGTGTTCGGTTCCGTGTTCCGTTCCGCGTTCTGTTTGCCATTTGGTACTCGGTTCTGCGTTCGGTGTTTCGTTCCCGTATTCCGTTCCGTGATCGATTCCGTCTTGGTTACGTCGCTTTTCCGTTAGATGTTCTCGGCTCGATGTTCAGTTCCGTACTCGGTTCCATGATCGAATTTGAACTCGGTTCTGTAATCGGTTCGGTGGTCGGTTTGGTGGTCGGTTTGGTGGTCGGTTCCGTGTCGTGTTCCTTGGTTGGCTGGTGTGTCGGGCTGGTGTGGCTAGGCGGTCTCGCAACATGCAAAGCAACGGTCGATCGCAAAAAATATTCTCGTTTCTAAACCTACCCCAGAGTGGAGGACTGGAATGAGCCTACCGGTTTTCTGTACCCAAAAACAGAAACAGAAAATGTCGGGGGGGAAACGAGCCGGTTCTAAAAGCTACATATAAGCTGGGACGGAAAGAGTCCGACCCGTTTATTCTGAGCGTGCGTACCATATACCGAAGTGGTATACAACGCTGTGCTTGTGATATGCAATGCAGCTCGCCATGTATTAGACATGATGAAGCACGCCGTGTATTACACTCGTATCACACTGTTCTACATAAACTGGTTAATACTCTGGTGTCTGGTGCCTAGTTTGTACATTAATACATTGAAAAGCTTCATTATAGTATGAAAACGTATACCTGGTACTGCACCTAGTACAGTATTAATAGTGCTGCTCGCTGTTGTACACCAATGCGTAGCACATGCACACTCTGCTGACTGCCAATGTGTGAGAGGAATCTGATTGGTATCAGTACCAGGTATTTCGTGCGGTACAGGCAGTACTCTGTACGGACGGGTATTTCGCATCAGGCGTATTTTGAATTAAGCGCCGGTGAGAACACCTACTCGTAATGTTTCCGATTTTAGCTTTGAGTTTTGAATCTTGATTGAAGGATGAAATCGTATGATCATTCATTCCAAGAGATGAAGCGTTGATGCCTGTTGGAACCCATATATAAGACAGTGTACAGTCTACAGCGACATAGCAACAAAAAAAACGACGATTGCGAAGTATTATCAAGCGTACCAGCAGGAAGAGCGTGCAGCGTGCAGCGGTACGAGCATCAGAGTGCAATACTGCACGCGTGTTGCCATCTCCTATCAGAGTGCAATGATGCACGCGTGTTGCCAGCTCCTTATATTGCAGCCGGCATGCCCCCTACATACCCCACATACCCTACATACCCCAGCGACCCGGGATGCTTCGTTTGGTCAACGCTATAATTATAATAAGGGCCCGAATTAACGAGGAACTTGCCAAATCGAATTTCGATTTTTCTTTTTAGGCCATTTCTTATGCAGTCGGATTCCGCCAGTCGAAAACGGCCCTTTTCGACTGGACTTTTTTTTGACTGGATTCTTCTGGTCCTTCTGATCGTCAGTCGGGTCGATTTTATAGTTTTTGTGCTCTTCCTAGAGGCGGTTGGTGTCAGGGAGTACTGCTGTACAGCAGTCGACATCGGTTGGCAGCTCTGTACTTCGCGCTTTCTCCGCGGGCAACGGCTCGGCGAACCCTCGTCCCAGCGAGTTGGTGGCTTTGGGCTTAGCCGAAAGCCGATAAAGCTACGTTCATGGAGTTGCGCTCAGCCGAGAGCCGCCAAAGCTATAGCAGCCGCAGCCGTTGTTGGCAGCATGGGATCGAGACCGCGCGCTGCTGCCGTCGTGTGATACACGCTGCTGGCGAGCAAAACTAGGAATGCGCCACGCTGACTTGCTGCGAGAAGCAACAGCTGGGATAGCCAAGCCAGCGTCAGCGCCTTGTATGATACTGCAGTGTGGTACTTGTGTAGGTGTGTGGCCGTGTGGCCGTGTGGATGTGTGTTTGGTGGTGGGATGAGCGATGCGATCGGTTAAAAAAACACGTGTAAAACTTTTTTGACCGGGTTTTCCGACTGGATCCGCCAGTCGGAATTCCCAGTCGAAAAAGCCCTTTTTCGACTGCGTAAGAAAGCCCGATTTGTTAACGCCGTTTTCGATTGACAAATTCGACTGCATAAGAAATGGCCTTAGAATTGAATTCAATTTGCATCTTATTGGTAAAAAAATGGATCACCAAGCAGGCATTCTCAGAATTATTACAAAAAATCAAATTCAACAAATAAGTAAAAAACTACTTTCTCGGTCGAATTTAGTCGAGAATCTAGACATGGCTTGTTCTGTGTAACCGAAGCCGGCCACGCGAATTGGGGATATGTCGTCGGCTGATTAGGAGGCGAGAAGCCACCATTGCGAGAGGTAGGACTACCGGAGCCGCCGCAGCGTGGCCTCCGAAGGTCTTTAGCACAGCGTAGACCGCCTGCGACGCTTCGAAAACAATCGAGACCGCCGCAAACCCAGTTTTTCGTCGCCCTGCACCTCGAAAGTTACACGACCAATTACCACATGATCACTTCGCTCAGAAGTTCGACCGCTATATCCCCGTCGCTGCTGCCCGTGTCGGGCGGCGGGGTGGCGCCAGCCCATCCAAGAGACGCCTATAGCCATAGCCTCCAAGCCGCTACCGGCCAAAACAATCTGCCGCTAGCCGCGGCGCTCCGGGGAGGACGCGAGCCATCGCTCGTCTCGGTCGTTGCCCACGGGCGTTTGTTGACTCTTTTTTTTTTTTTTTTTTTTTCTTCATTTTCTGGAACGCACTACGCCGTTCCTTGATAACAAGCAGAGTTGAATTTTTCGTGTATTTTTCATGAAATTAATAAAAAAATCGAATTACGATTGTCCGTGCTCATATGGGCCCTAAAGACAACAGCTCTGTTAGCACAAAGTACGAGTACGACGTGATCCGACGATAGGTGATCAGTGTGATCTGCGCTACAGCATCACGAGTATGTAGCGCCGACGTCCCATGCCCACTGCCCAGTTTTCACCTTAACGACCCTTGTGTTGGGCGCCAGCTTGAACGCGACGTTGCATGGCAAGTAGCTACGAGTAACCTCGTGTCCTAGGCCCAGTTGCCCTCTGCAGGCAATGAGAGCAATTTCAGCAGTGAGAGCAGTGAAATGAGCCATCGGGCAGCCATGGGGGTGCTATAGTCAAAATGTGTCTGATTCACAAGATTGAAGCACAGCAGTTTCAGAATGGAAATTGGGCGATTCGATACTAATAATACTAAAACACTAGACTATAAGACCAGAAGGCCTGAATGTACATGCTACCTGGTACCCGGTACAAGTTGTAGTATGAATCGTACCTGGTGCCTGGCATCATTTACCAGGTACCTGGTACCTCCAAGTACGTATACACTCTGTAGCAGTACTAACAATAGTTCGAAGTACGAGCGTATATATGTGCAGTCTACCTGGTACTCGCACAAACCGAGTAATCGCCACTGCAGCATCGTATTAATAGAACCTGCCTATGATTCCAATATATCTGTTGAACTGGTGCACCGGCGTGCCTCGGAGACAGCATGCAGCTACTGCTGCGGCATCATATCGCAGTATGTTGCGCGGACTATTTTTCATTTTTCTGGTGTATAACACGCACAGGTTACGTCGCATTGGGTCATCTCTTATGGTGTGTCCGTGCTGTGCACGTTACATAGCAAGCAAAGCGTTCCATACCTGTATACACGAACATATACCAGTACACTAGTCGAGCCAACACTTTGTTCTTGCTCCCTATGTGCATTACAAGCGCGAGACCTTGTCGTCGACACCGACACGCTTATGAGGGACAAAAGGACAGGACAAGCAAGCAGCACAAACAATACAACCCAAGCATAGGAAGCAGTTTCATAGGAGTAGACTGCTGCACAACGTAGCTCCGCCTATGTCAACGAGCATCTCGCAGCATCGCCATTCATCGGTATACAATGCTGACTCACTTGGAATTGCTGCCAACTGCCCACACCAGCGGCTTCTCGCGGCGGCTCTCCGGTTCAGCCATACCCATGTCACACAAGCTACACGAGCGGCAGACGAAACAGCAGAGCAGACAAGATGGCACTCGAAAACGAGCAATCCCCCGGATAAACCGCCTTGAGAAAGCCTTTAAAATTGATGCAAAACCAGAATTTAGGGTTTCACACTTTACCGGTTTGAATTTCGGTTTCATTTCGTTTCTCGTTTCTGCTGCTGTCGAACACACGAAAAGTGGCGAGTGTTGAGAGGTACAAACAACCTGCTCCTACCTGATCCCTACCGCACGCCCATATCCCTTGTCACGTAGGGTAACTAAAGCAGGCTCTTCTCCCACCTCCACACTGCTACGCTTATGCGCTTTCGTGTCTATCGCGAGAAGAATTACAGCCTTTTTTCCCCCTCGTCGGCTCGCATCGATCCGGTACCTGCAACCAATATCCTATTATCTGCGTCTGTGCGGTCTTGGCCTTAAACCGTTGTTTCTACCCAACGGCGTCAGCACAGCCGTGTCAGGCAGTGTCCGTCGTCGTTCTCAATCCTATTAATAGAGAGATCTATCTATGCCATGTTTGATTAATGTTTTGAGATTTTTTATATCTAGACCCACTCTTATGCTATGATACCGCTGTTACACAGTTGTTGTTGCTGCTTGCTGCGGTAATATGTATAATACCAGGTAGGTATATGTATAGCCGGTCGCCCCGGTGGCGTATCAGGTTATCCTCGAGCCTGGTATAGGTCAGTTTCGTGAGTTCGAGCCCCGCCGAGTGCATACTCGTATGAATTCGTTGGGACTTTTTCTTGTGGACAAATTGACTTGCGGAAAGCGCGAGAGCGTGAGTTAGCAACATTCGATGTACAATCGACGAGCAGTGGGATTGCTGAACCCTATGCGCGATAAAAATTGAAGGCAAGAACCGGGGAGGAGAAGGGATGACACCTGTGACCACGGCTTGTCCAGAAGCTGGAAAGTGAAAGTGTGCTGAAAAAAAAAAAAAAAAAAAAAAAAAAAAAATGTATATTATAAAAATTAAAATACACTCCAGCTGTGAGATCGAAGATTTCGTCGAAACTCATCTTTGCAAGCTGTGTGTGATACTCCGATCGCGCGCATTACGAGTTGTGTGTCCTCATTAAGGATATAGGTCGGCGACTCCCCTTACAACTACAGTGTAGCTATCAGGGTCAACAGGATGATTTTAGTCAGTCTGTGCGCGGAAACTATAAAACCCGTTTCTGAGGGGGACAAAATCTGACAGCTGTGAAGGGAAAGGGGGGCCTGGTTTTGATCAAAAGCGAGCGGGTTTGGAGGGGGGCGGGGGGGGGGGGGGGGGGGGGGGAAAGGGCAATTTGTGCATGTAACATATGTATAATTGTGATATATTTTTTTCCTTCGGGCACATCTCTTCGTGCTCGCACCTTTGTCCCAAACGTCGGGTGGGGTGGGCACAATTCGACCGTCGGGCTCACGTTGCCGGAGATTTGGGCGCGATCCGTGCAGTGTGTCGCGCGTGGCAAGCCTTTTGAACTTTTTTGGCCTTGGGCACACTTAGAGCAAATCCCCGGGTTTCCGCAACATCCCCGGGGATTGGGTTTTTGCATCCCCGATCCCCGCGTACGTACGTAAGGTTTGGATGCAACCCGGGCTTTTCTCCTCGTAGAGGTTACACGTTTCGTTCGCTCTTTTTGCACAGAGCACCACGCTACGATCCTGCCGCCCAGCAGCAGTCCAGCCCCCTAGCAGCAGCAGCCTGCAACTCTATGCGCGTGCTGCTGCTGTTGTAGTAGCTGATTCTTTGATCGGAGCGTGGCGTTTGTCACCCCACCATACCCCATATTTCTGGTGTGCTGCCGCTTCGGGCGCATCTCCATTGCATGTCCATAGATCGCGTCAGTTTGGTCGGTAATATAAGATTCGTTATAATTGTAATTAATATACAAACCCATCCTTACATTTACGTCCAAAGAGGCAATATTTTTCCGTACTACATACGTACCAGAGGGGTTTTGTTTTGTGTCGGAGATTTTCTCATGCCACAGATGACAGGTACCAAACATGAGGACGGCACAACGCTACGTGTACAACTCTACCGCACAGCAGCAGTAGTGGGACACGTCATGCACATGCGCGTGGTGAGTGCTCTCTATGCTGAGGCGAGTTGCTTTCGTCTCCACGAGGGGACGATTTCAAATCGGACGACGATCAAAACAACCCAGCGTAATTTTTCTCGACTCTAAAAAGCAAACAGCAGTGGATATAGGCGCTAGTAGCACCTCGCTACGATCCTGCTGCCCAGCAGCGGTCCAGCCCCCTAGCATCAGCAGCCTGCAACCCTATGCGCGTGTGGCTGCTGTTGTAGAACCTGATTGTTTGATCGGAGCGTGCCATTTGTCCCCACACCTGCCATTTATCACCCCACCATACTCCATATTTCCGCTGTGCTGCCGCTTCGTGCGCATCTCCATTGCATGTCCATATATCGGGTCAATTTTGGGGGTAATATAGGAACTTTTTAAATACTAATTTATATATCACCCCACCTTTACATTTACGTCCAAATAGACTGTATTTTTACGTACATAACAGAGGTAATAATGTTATGGGTCGGAGATTTTGCTCACACCACAGATGACAGGGACCAGACAACATGAGGACAGCACAACGCTACGTGCACAACCTTGCCGCACAGCAGCAGCAGTAGGATACATCATATGTACGTGCGCGTGGCGAGTCCTCGCTATGCTGAATCGAGTTGCTTTTGTCTCCACGAGGGGACGATTTTGGATCGGCCGACGATCAAAACAATCCAGCGTAATTTTTCTTGAATCTAAAAAGCAAGCAGCAGTGGATATAGGCGCTGATGCTCCATGAGAAAGAGCTTCTGTCTCAGCGACAATAGAAGCCCTACAGTTCCTCATTCCGCGCACTCTCTGTGACGAAGTGGTGATGAAGAGGGATGATTGCCCATCCTGGCGTGTATCACTCGAGTCGTGAAGTTAAAAATATCTGGCTCAACAAGACACGAAGAGTACTTATTCTGAAATTGCTGGTTTCCATACGAAACAGGAAACAAAGAAAAAACATCAAAACCACGATAGAAAGACGGCGCGCGGAACAGCTGCTGATTTTGTTCTTTTTGCTGGTTGAACATCCACCTTTCGACCTTTTATTTTTACCACGCAAATTTTACTGCACAAGAGCCGCCCGTATAAATAGTCCGCATCGTATGAGTACTGGCGCTGGACACGTACTCATGGGATTACCACTTATTTACGGTTCTCCACGACGACGGGGAGAGATCGAACCGTACCCGGGAGGGCGCCTCCCCACACTCCGCTTCTCGAGCTGCGGACAAGAACATAGTTTTCACTACCACCAGGTACATCTTATTTGCCCACAAACGGTCAGATGTTGGATGCTTGGGTTTCGTTCTTGCGCCACTCCCTTAGGCACTTCCCGGAGGGGAACCTTGTACCCTCGTACGTTTATAGGTTGTCGTTGTCGGTTGTCGGTTACAGGATTCAGCAACGAAAGTACTCTGTACCAGGTAGGTAATATCAGGTATCCTGTATCAGGCTGTATCCGTTTACCCGTCAGCCGTCGTTGTTTGTATGCTTGTTTGTTTAGACTTTCAAAAGATTCCTGGGCGTTGGGCAGGTCTTTGCCGACGCATAATCCCGGAGCACTAGGAACCTCTGCCTATCCTGCTGCCGGGGCCGACAAAGAAAGCTTTGCGTGTGTGTATGTTCACCTCGTCCGCGACCTGATGGTGGATGATGTTCGGTGTTTGGCTGTCTTTCTTGTTGTTTTGGTATATTCGTATAGTATGTATGTACGAGTCGTGATGTAGACCATTATCAACTGTTGTGCCAAGTAACCTATAATGTGATAAGGAATGGAGTATCACACACAGCTTGCAATGATGAGTTTCGACAAAATATTCGATCTCACAGCTGGAGTGTATTCTTATTTTTATTAAAATATAATAAATAATGCTTTGTATATATGACGGTACGTCGCAATCGATGTACATCTAATTTTACATATTATAAATATATATACGCGTATATGACCATTCTGTTTGGGGAGATTCGGTCAGGACTTTTTTTCCGTCTTGGCCTCAGTATGCGATTCTCGGGACTGGAATTCTCGGTCAAATAACTTCGTACGAGCGCCGTCTTCGGGGGGCGGCTCAAACGCCCCTCGCCCTGTGTGAAGGTGTCGTGGTGCCGGAAGGTGGGAGGGAAGGGACGCAGGGGTATCAGCTTCGCTTGGAGACAGCACCGGTTCTTCTTTATAGATTTCTCATTGTTATTGGCGTTGAGCTATGACAAGCTCGAGGAGACAGGAAGAGGAGGGAAAGGAGGAGGAGAAGGAGGAGGAGAAGGAGGAGGAGTGAGAGCACGGGGGTGGCGTGAAGCTCACAGAGTTCGCTTCACCCCAGCTTTGCTGCTGTGCTCTCTTCCGGACCTTTACCTATGGAACGTACAAGGAACGTTCTCCTGGATGTCCTATGTTCCCATGTAATGGAGTGCCCTCCGTAGAAGGATAGCTTTATAGATTCGACGTGAAGCCATGTCATGGTTGAGGTGAAACCACGTGACATTAGATGTCACATTCACGTCAACGCCATCATAGATGGGCGATAATGTAGGTGACGATGATGGGACAAGCAGGACGCCCCACATCTCACTACCTGCTCTACCTGCTCTACCTGCTCTACCTGCTCTACCCAGCCCTATCGTGGCTAGGCCTGTTTTGTCTGTCTTTTAGAGTTCAATGTAGAGGAAATATTGTACAAGCTTTTGAGTCTATCCAGCGAGCCATGAGGAGAGACCAATCAAGGGCACCGGAACCCATGAGGAGCACGCTTCCCAACACCGACCAACCACGCATCCCCCACTCGGAGTACCACCACAATTGGCGTCGACGGCAGGACTCGAACCTGCGCGTGAAATCACAATGGATTTCCAATCCATTGTCGCATCCTTGCGCTCAGTGGCCACGCCCTTCGTGTTATCGTAGGCCGATTGCTACTGGTATACCGTAGGTACATACCCTTTCTCGAGCTCTCGCGGTTGTGAGCTCCATCATAGGGTTGTATATCTTGCAATGAGGCGTTTAAGCCTCATTATTACGAGGTGTGGGGGAATCTATAGCCTCATTTTCGTTTGTTTCGAATAGCCGCATCTTCGATCCCCTTCCCAATTCTGGATGTTTTCTTGACATCCTTTGATTGGCAGGTGACCTGCATCTACGACTATTCAGGGTGGCCTAGTGTAATGGAGTGCCCTCCGTAGAAGGATAGCTTTATAGATTCGACGTGAAGCCATGTCATGGTTGAGGTGAAACCACGTGACATTAGATGTCACATTCACGTCAACGCCATCATAGATGGGCGATAATGTAGGTGACGATGATGGGACAAGCAGGACGCCCCACATCTCACTACCTGCTCTACCTGCTCTACCTGCTCTACCTGCTCTACCCAGCCCTATCGTGGCTAGGCCTGTTTTGTCTGTCTTTTAGAGTTCAATGTAGAGGAAATAATGTACAAGCTTTTGAGTCTATCCAGCGAGCCATGAGGAGAGACCAAACAAGGGCACCGGAACCCATGAGGAGCACGCTTCCCAACACCGACCAACCACGCATCCCCCACTCGGAGTACCACCACACCCATGAGCGCTTAACGCGCTTACTTCTATCCATCTTGTCCAGAGGAGGAGCGTTCCATTTCCGAGAACGCTCTTGTGGTACAAACTAGCTAGATTCTACGGGTTATCCGCTTCACTCAGAATATTCCGTTTAAGAGAACCTTCTTGTGGCCAATAGACTATAACTCTGCGGACTATCCTACCGAATCTATTGCCAGCTATACTGACACTCTATAACACCTGACGTATCCGTTCCGCACCTGGCCGGGATCGCGTGCGTGGGCTGAGCGAGACAAGCGAGAAGTGCGCAAATTTTTGTATCTTGGGCGGTATACGCCCGAGCTATTCTTGGATCTTGGCATATATATGCGGAGCTTGAACTAAAAAAACATAATATCGGAAAACATTTATTTCCAAGTTGGCATCATTTCCAAATTGGCTTCTTATTTCGTCCCCACCACACTTTTTTCATGGTCACACCTCGAAGCGTTAGGCCTATTGTCGTACAACTGCTGTGTCGTTGCTTTTCGATATCGGATTTCACGGTGAAATACCTTTGTTCGAGCGTTCGTTGTCTTCGAGGGGGGCCGTTCCCTACCGAACGACATCATTACACCCAGTGTCCGTGCTGATTCTTCATCCTAGAGAGATACAAGTTATCATTATGTGGTAACAGACTGTGAGACAGAGTAAACCAAGCAATCGCAATTAATCAAGGTATGAAGCAAGTGAAATGCTAGCGTACCGGGTACGAGAACACTTCAAAACAGGCCAGACCATAAAAAAAATAGAAAAATAAACATAACGAACGAAATTGTCGCTGTAAAAAATCGCAGTACGAGAAACAACGTTTTGTCAGTCTTTTTCATCGCCGCTCCAAAGAGTCGTTCAGTATATATTGGTCCACGATCCACCATCCATCTTTCAGGACCGCATAACTTATATCCCACACTAATTACATGTGTATTTATCCCCACAAACGAAACGTGGATGCACTTCTAAAGGTAGGTGTGATTATCAAGGTAGTAATGTTTCGAACGCTCTGTTGTGTGGTTGCAAGAATTGCGCTGGCTACTGACTGTTGTTTGTTGTTGTTGCTGATCAATCCGTTCAGCACCTCGACGCGAACGCGGATGGATGCTGAGCGAGACAAGCGAGGAGCACGCAAAATTTTGTATTTTGAACGGTACTCTCCAGTTATTCTTCGGATCTTCATGTATGGAGAGGTTGATAAAATAAAACTTGGCAAGACACTACTTCCAAATTGACGTCATATTTTGTCCCAAAACAAATAATATTTATTGTAAAAAAAAATCTCCATGGTACTGCGGTAGGTAGGTATCATAGTCATCTGTTTATTGAATTTCGGTAGGTACACGTACATACATGGACATAAACGTGGCAAGTGGACGCATGACTAAAACGAGGAGGAGGTAGTAGTGATTACGATTACTGCCCCAGAAAAAGCCACAAAGCAGCATTGCGAGTGACTTCGTCCCCGGGGTCTCGAGGGTGGTATTATGCAAGTTCGGGCCAAACTACATGGTCTGTACTCTCGTGCAAGTAATACAGGTACGTACGAGTAAGACCACACACAGCGATGCTCTATTACACACAGCATGCTTTTTGTCTGTGACATATTTTATGGTATGGGGGAAGGGTGTACCAAAAACAGGGAATACATTTTCGACACAAAAAACAAGGGGAAACATATTTGTTCTTCCTGTTGTTAAGCTGCGCCACGTGAAGGTCGTGTAAGTATACAGTATCCACGGAAGAAACCAGTGAGTGGCATGTATTCGTCCCGGTATCGCATCGTTTGGTGATTTTTTCCCCGAGAAGACTCTTTGGAGAAATATAGGCGGTGTGCTTTGTTGTTGGGGTCCCTAACTCCGTTGCTGTGGTCGTTTGCGGGTCAAGCGCAAGCGGTAGTGTTGGTACGTAACTGAAAAATAAGTTTGTGTTGCTTCGTGCTTGACGTGCTCCTTGCTGCTGATTGCTGATTGATCATCTCTTCTAGTGAGTTTTTTTTATTTTCTGGCGCACTTCTACTTTACAGCTTCTGGACATACAAGCCGTGATCACAGGTGTCGTCCCTTCCCCCCCCCCGGTTATTGCCTTCATTTTATTTGGCGCATAGGGTTCAGCACCCACTGATCGTCGATTTTTCATCGAGTGTTGCTAACTCACGCTCTCGCGCTTCCCGCAAGTCAATTAGTGCACAGGAAAAAAGTCCCACGAAAAATTATACTCGGGGGGATTCGAACTCACGAAATTTATCTATGCCGGGGTTGGACCCTGTTCTGTGGTGCTGGCGTTGTATACGAACCTCAGCTAGCTAAGGCTTCCACACCATGCGATGTGGTGTCGACCCGGGATAAGTCGGTTTCCGTCCCTGGTTTGTTGGAGTTGATGGGATATGGAAGGATTTCTGGAACGGCGGTGGAGCCCTATCCTCATCGGGTGCGTCGGAACGCCCCCCGCCCGTTTGCTGGTCTATCTCCTCCCCGGGTGTCCCTGGCTCTACGAGCTGCACAGCCAATCAACGATAAGCCAGTGTGAATAATAGAAGATTGTTGCACCATCATGCGGGGCTGTGTCGACCCGCGGGAGAAATCGGTCATCGTTCCCGGCTTGTCAGGGTTTCTGAAACGGGCACAGGACTCTGTATCCTCCCATGGTGGCGTTGCCCTTATGTCCGAGCCCCAGCCAATCAGCGGTAAGCGTGTATGGTTGGGGTTCCACGTCGTGCGGAGCGGTGTCGACACGGGAGACCATCGTTATTGTTCCCGCGTTTTTGGAGCTGTAGAGATTCGGAGGATTCATGAATCGGGGATGGGACCCTATCTTCTCCGTGTGCGACGGAAATGCCCGCCATTGATGGGTCTCTATCCGCCTAGGACGGCGCTGTGGAGCTCGATCCAATCAGCGATTAGCCAACGGGATTGCGTTTTTCTCACCGTGCAGGGCGGTGTCGACCCGAGAAAGCACGGTTTGCTTCCCCGGTTGATGGAAGCTTTAGAGATGTGGAACGACCTCTGGACCGGGGATGGGACCCTACATCCTCCCGAGGTGGAGCTGGCTCAACATACGAACCATGGCCAATCAGAAAGTCAGTCGGCCGGTGGGGTTGGGATTTGCACACCGTGCGGGGAGGTATCAACCCGGATGATATCCGGGTTCGTCCCCGGGTTGTCGAAGTTGTAGATGTGTGGATGGATTCCGATCCCGGCATGTGACCCTATCGTGCCCGGGTGACGCCTACTTTGTGTATGAATCCTGGCCAATGAGCGATCAGACAAAAATGACATGTTTTATTTTGGTCTATAAAAACTCGAGTCTGAAAATCTTAGCTGTCAAAATCGTAAGCGCTGTAGTCGCGCACTGTATCTACAAGACGTGAGCGATCTACACAGCTAGCAACAAGCAGCAGCATCGCAATAGCATTCGAGGAGTTGAATGACGAAGGCAGCCATACCACCGTGTTTCGCGCCTGAAACAACGTCAGCACGTTTCTCTACGATCAGACAACACACAGATAGTCGATCTGGGAGGCTCGGATCAAGATGATACTATTACACATGCATTGTATATTTCAGAAGCTGGCTCAGTGCGCGCCTCTCAGTGGCTACGAAGAGAACACGCAACGAACATGATCAGTCACCTTACTGGCCCCGGATGCTTGATTGAGTTAAAATATCATAAGAAACGCACTCGACACGTTTCGTCGCCAGACTAAAGGGTCAGTCGGCGTGTGCTCGGATTTATCCGATTGAAATCTGATGAATGAAGCTCGGGATCGGATTCACTTAAAAAACGGTAGCTACTAATAGTAGTACATTTATATGATTGTTAGTCTGTATCGAACTCTTGGCATTACCTTACATACTGTACACGCAGACTATGATTGTGTGTGGTGTTTTTTTTACTCTCCCAAGTATTGAATCAAACAATTCGAAGTGCTGCCCTGCCCTACCCGAAGCATAGGTGCCGGCGTGCCGGCATGCGGAGCCCTTGTAATATTATATAACGATTATTTTTTTCAGGGGACAGGAAGTTGATCAGGAGTTTTTTCGTCTCGGCCTCAGCATGGGATTCTCGGAACTGAAATTTCTCGGTCGAATCCCTTCGTTCGAGCGCCGTTTTTGGGGGAAGGCTTCAACGCCCCTCGCCCTGCCTTCTTATCCGTTCTGCACCTCGACGTGAATGCGGGTAGACGCTGAGCGAGACAAGCGAGAAGTTGCAAAAATGTTGTGTTTTGAGCAGGTAATCTTGAGGCTTCCGTTGTATCTTGACGTCTGCAGCGTCTGCAGAGCGTGATGATTCCCAAAATTGGCATCATTTCCAAACGGTAGTTGCTAAAGTTTTGAATTTTGCGGTGGTGTACTCTCGAGCGTTTGTTTTGCTTGATTGACGTCTGCAGGGCTAGAACGTTTGTTTTGCTTGGCGTCTGCAGGGCTTGAACGAATAAAAGACGTGAAAGTAGTGAAGAGTATGATGCAAGAAGATGTGAAAGGCTGCAAGACGTACAAGATACGTCCACAAGAATGCGTTTTATACCAGTATTAATAGTAGATCGCTCTAATTCGTCTTTTTTGTGTTGCGTTTGGTGCTGTTGAAGTGTTTCTCGTTTTGAGCGTGCTTGGTCTGCACGTCAACCTGATATAGGCTCAAAATCGTTTTTCACGCGACCTATATATTATGCAAGTAACGTCTGCAGAGCTTGAACGAATAAAACATTTTGAGAGTGCTTGGTTTGCACGTCAACCTGATACAGGCTCAAAATCGTTTTTTTGCGCGATCTATTGTGCACATAACGTCTGCAGAGCTTGAACGAATACAACATGGGAAATGTTTTTCAAATGGAAATTTAAGTGACATTATTTCCAAATTGACATAATTTGCAAACTCCTCTCCCAGGCAACCTGCTATAGGCTCAAAATCGTTTTTCTGCGCGATGTATGATGCAAATAACTAGCCAAATTGCGACCGCGCAAATAATTGCGAGCTTAGTGAGGCTTTAACCAAATAGGCCAATGACTTTTGCGCGACCTATTATGCAAGTAACTAGGCAAATTGCGTTTGTTTTGCTTGACGTCTGCAGGGCTTGAGCGAATAAACACGAGAAAGTTGTGAAGAATGCGATGCAAGAAGATTAGAAAGGCTGCAAGACGAACAAGATACGTCCAAAAAAACGCGTGTTATACCAGTAGTAGATCGCTCTAATTCGTCTTTTTATATTGCGTTTAGTGCTGCTGAAGAAGTGTTTATCATTTTGAGCGTGCTTGGTCTGCACGTCAACCTGATACAGGCTCAAAATCGTTTCTTTGCGCTACCTATTATGCCAATAACCTTTGCAGAGCTTGAACGAATAAAACATGGGAAAATGTTTCTTCAACTGGCGTTGTAAATAGCATCATTTCCAAGTTAACATAATTTGCAAACTCCTCTCCCAGGCAACCTGGTGTAGGCTCAAAATCGTTTTTCTGCGCGACGTATGATGCAAATAACTAACCAAATTGCGACCGCGTAAATAATTGCGAGCTTAGTTACGCTCTAACCAACTAGGCCAATGTTTTTTGTGCGACCTATGATGCAAGTAACTAGGCAAATTGCGTTTGTTTTGCTTGACGTCTGCAGGGCTTGAGCGAATAAAACATGGGAAATTGGGAGTTGTGAAGAATGCGATGCAAGAAGATTAGAAAGGCTGTAAGACGAACAATATACGTTCACAAGAACGCGTGTTATACCAGTAGTAGATCGCTCTAATCCGTCTTTTTATATTGTGTTTCGTGCTGATGAAGTGTTTCTCATTTTAAGCGTGCTTGGTTTGCACGTCAACTTAATACAGGCTCAAAATCGTTTTTTTGCGCGACCTATTATGCAAATAACGTCTGCAGAGCTTGAACGAATAAAACAAGGGAAAATGTTTTTTCAACTGGCAACTTAAATGGCATCATTTCCAAGTTGACATAATTTGCAAACTTCTCTCCCAGGTAACCTGGTGTGGGCTCAAAATCGTTTTTCTATATACTTTATCTACCAGATAGCAACAACAGGTAGCAGCTTTATAATACCACTCGAGGAATTGAATGACGAAGGCAGCGACACCGTGTTTCACGCCTAAAATACCGCCAGAACGTTTCTCCACAATCAGAATATAGACACAGAGACAGTCGGTCTGAGAGTCTCGGATCTAGATACTATTATGCATGGTGTAGCAGGAACTGGCTCAGTGCGCGCCTCTCAGTGGCTACGTATAGAACATGCCGCATACATGGCCTCCCCCTTGCTGTCCCTGGATGCTTGGTTGCGTCAAAACATCTAGAAACGCACTCGAAACGTCTCTTCGTGGCCAGACTAAAGGGTCAGTCTCCGTGGGCTCGGAATCGGATTCACGCAAGAAACGGCAGAAGTAAGTAGTCCACTGTTAGTCTATATCGATCTCTTGGCATTACTTTACATGCTACACGCGTAGACTGATGTGGTGTGTGGTAATGGTATTGAATCGGATATGTCGAAGTGCTGCCCTCCCTGCCCGGAGCGTGGGTGCCGGCGAATGCCGGCACCCGTGCGGAGCCCTTGTAAATGAGTATAATATGTTGCGTAGCCCCATGAGGCACAAAGCCGATTACCGTACAGGACTCTTTAGGGGCGGGAGATATGGCGTATAGCAATAATAATATTATAAAAATAAAAATACACTCCAGCTGTGAGATCGAAGATTTTTCAAAACTCATATTTGCAAGCTGTGTGTGATACTCCGATCGCGCGTATTACTGGGTGTGTGTCCTCATGAACGATATAGGTCGGCGACTCCCCTTAGAACTACAGCGTAGCTACCAGGATCAACAGGGTAATGTTAGTCAGTTTGTGCGCGGAAGCAATAAAACCCGTTTTTGAGGGGGAAAGAATCTGACAACTGTGGAAGGGAATGCATCAGTTTATCAAGTGTATCCTGTAAGTCGTATAACCGGTGAGGGGAGGGCGGAGTTTTTAAGGGCGTGGGGGCCTAGGTTTGAACAAGAGGGAGAGGGGGGGGGGGGGGGGGGGGGAACAAACCTGACGGTTGCGGAAGGAATGCCTCAGCTTATGATGTATATTCTGTAAGTCGTGCAACCAGTGAGGAGAAGGCGGAGTGTTCGAAGGGGCGGGGTGGGGTGGGGGAAAGGGATTTCCAACAGCTTTATGTCGCATAGATGTAGGTTTGATATACACGTGGTGCTAGGTCTAGGCGATGGTGCGGGTGGTGGGGAATGAGGGGGCGTTGGGGGGGGGGGGGGGGGGGGGGGGGCGAATTGGAGCTACAGCATAGATGGCTAGAATGATAATGAGGTTATATGAACTGCGTGGTAGTGTTTATTACTCTGGCAGATTTCGTTTTTAGGTGGGGCGTTTGAACAAGAGGGAGTGGGAAAATAAAAAGGGGGAGGCGGGGGGGGGGGCGGAAATGAATTGGAGCTACGGCATGGATGGTAAGAAAGATAACGAGGTGATATCAGTGACGTGGTAGTGTTTATTACTCTGGTGGGAAGTGGGAATGGAGGGGGCGTTGGATGGGGGGGGGGTGATTTGGGCTACAGCATGGATGGCTAGAAATATAATGAGGTGATATCAACTGCGTAGTAGTGTTTATTACTCTGGCAGATTTCGATTTTAGGTGGGACGTTTGAACAAGAGGGAGCGGGGGAAAAAGAGAGGGGGGGGGGGATGAATTGGAGCTACGACATGGATGGCTAGAGAGACAATGAGGTGATATCAGCTGCCTGGTAGTGTTTATTACTCTGGCAGATTGTGATTTTAGGTGGGGCGTTTGAACACGTTTGAACAAGAGGGATCCGCGCGGGGGTTGGGGGCGGGGGAGGGGGCGGGAGGCGGGCGGGACAACTCAATTTGTGCGCGGAAACTATGGTTCCTTCAAGGGGACAAATCTGACGGTTGTAGAAGGAATGCATCACTTTATATCACCTGCCTGGTATGTGTTTATCATTCTAGCAGATTTGATGTTATTAATAGCTGTGGTATACAACGTGTTATAGCTTCGTGGTGTGTTATTGTACATGGATCGCAATATAGAACATTTCAATCGATGGGTGCAACCATGTAGTTAACATGATTTCACCGTGCTAATGTGGGGCTCTGACGTCGCTAGTTATAAGACAAAGATACATATTGCAAAATACAACAAGCGAGGTGATGTGGTCATGCAATGTCACCACTATTAAGCACGAGGGGAAGAAGTGCAAATAGTCAGTGTTTTGAAGGAACGCTTGATGCACCCGCGCTCAATTACGTAACTTCATTAGGCATACTTTGCTTGGTAGAGGTTGGGAGGCGATCATGCAGACGGTAGGTACGAAATACCCTACGTAATAGGTTGGTAGTGTGGACTACCGCAATGTCCACATATCTGCCTGTACTTCTTTTTGACATTAATATTTGCTAATGTACCGTTATACGCCCATGATTTTTACCGTGCCGATATGGGGCTCTGAGGTCGCCAATTTTAAGACTGAGATACCTATTACAAATACAGCAAGCGAGGTGATGTGGTGTTATGCAATGCCACCACCACTGAATACGAGGGGGAGAAGTGCAAATCGCCAGTGTTTTGGAAGGAACGCTTGATGTGCCCGCGCTCAATTACGTTACTTCGTGAGGCATATGCTACTTCGTTTGGTAAAGGTTGTCAGGCGATCTTGCAGACGGCAGGTAGGCACGAAATATCCTGCGTAATAGGTTGGTAGTGTGGTTTACCGCAGTTTTAGCATACCTGCCTGTACTTCCTTTCACATTATTGATATCTAATGTAGGATTATGCGCCCTGTTTTTTCTTCCCCCCCACACATATCGTCGAACGTTTTGTGGTCCTGTACTTGTAGATGTCGCGTCCACGTCTGGTGCTCGTGTTAGTGGTGCTCACGAAAACATGCCCTAGCGTGTAGTGGATGATCGCTGAGTGGTGTTCCTTTCCTCTACATCAAACCAGGTAGCATATGTCAACGCGACCACTTTCTTGAAAATGACAAACGAAATCCTTCACACACCTGATACAGAGGAGACGCGGCCCGGAGATTGCTCAGTATACCGACGGTCAGGATAAGGTTATCGAGCACCGCACTTAGTTTTTACTACCGCTCCCCACTCTACCTGAGACACTACGGGCATGCGTTGGACCCAGTTCGCTGATGCCCAAAACTAATTGCAAGGAGGTGGTGTGGTGGGCGAATGATATAATGAATTGCGCTGCTGTGATTACCCCGTCTCTCGGTCTGTTTGTTCTTGCGTTCTCGACGAACCTGTTATTTAGCAACGAGCAGTTTTAACGCATTTTAGGTTTGTGCAAAAAGTTATATGTAGACTATGTGATGTTTCTGACCCGTAGGGACCTCAGTTTGGAAACCCAGGGTATATGGGTTCGATCTTTTGACTGACTTTCGTATGTGGACGCATATGTGAATTTAGTGTGCGAACATCCTTATGATTCGAGAAATTCGTGTCCGGGTGGTTGTTGTTGCATGCGTATGTTTTGGTTGATTTTCTATACTTCGTTGACTTGTTGTTTCAGCGTGGTGTTTTTCGATTAGATACGTATCGTTTTATGATGGTTGGGGGGCTTGTTGCGTATATCTGCAAAACGTATATGTGTACGCCGAGAAAACTGTTTCGGGGGGCTAAGGACGAAGGTACGAGGGACGTTTGGGAATTTCAACGTTCCCCCTAGCGGCTTGTGTCAAGTATGGTTGAATGCATATTTATCCTAGAGGATACACATGCAATAACCATCCTTGACAACTATGGGTTATAGCGGTATCATAATACACTTATGATACCGTCACTGTTCATAGTTTGACTATGTGTATACATTATTTGGCTGAAACGGTGTGGGTTGAATTCAAGTACTGAACGAGGCTAGCCTTGAAGCCTTAAAATAAACTTTACGCTTAGGTTCTATACATGTATAATTAATATGCTTATTGAACACATTGATGTGGACGAAGTAGTAGGTGTTTCTTCGGATCTGGGCTAAGGGTTGGGAAACCCACTCAACCTTGGACACCGGTTCATCAGTGCGATCGTTGGATCCCGACATATTGGCGGGTGACATGTGATGAGCTGTGGGAGGTTTAACGCGACAGATATGTATTAGGGATACGAAGGGGATTTACATCACATTATACCCTAGTTGTACCGTGTAAGTATTGCATTTCGGCGTGATATTGACCCAGTAACGTTCGTTGTTTCTGTTCACCTCTCATGTTCGGCGTTGGCCATTATTTGATGTGCATGTCATGAATGTTTGTTTTGGGTTGGTATTTTTGTCGACGCAAAGCGCTAGCACATCATGGAGAAGCCTCTTACCCCAACCTATACAAAGGAACAAACCACAGAAAGCACAGAAAACGCCTTTGTCACAAGAAAAAAAAAAAACTTGGTATTAGTAGAACACGGGGAAAGGTTACGCGCAGTCGGGAAAAAAAAAAAAGTGAAAATGAATTGATCAAAAGTCCGTTGTTCTTCGAAAACAAGTTGTTCTCAAGGGGCCAGGCGGTTCGGAGCTGGGGAAAGGGGGGTCCGCAGGCGCCCCCTCTCCCCAAGTGCTCGAACCACTTTCCCGTTCTCTCTACTTTTGCCGTCACGTCACTTTCAGACTAGGGTAAAAAAGGCGCCTCTACGAGTCGCAGTCATAGACATAGTTTCATTCCTCAATCGACTTCGTCAAGAGGACAAACAACGCATGCATAACATATTAAAAGCGAACACTACTTATAATTAACATGGATCTTGTAACATACGTACGTAGCTTAAACACTCCCATGCTCATATACACCCGCTTTCCATCTCACAAACACCCACAACTCAGCGTACACAGTCCACATACACTTCCATACTCATATACACCCGCTTCCCAACCCACAAACACAACAAAAAAAAAACATACGGCGTCTACACACCCTTACCGGCTAACTCGAATCCATGAGTCCATGACATTACATTACACATACGTAACTCATATATAGCAACAAAAAAATTGAATTGTGGTCTAACTAACCGTCCTTTATGGTGACAAAAATATCGAACAGTGTGGTCTTAATAACCGCGCTTTTACGGTGTGAGCGTGTGTTAAGGAATTAGTGGGGCATTAGTCTGTTTGACTACTTGCAAGTCTTGCAAAAGGTTAACCAATTGCTTATTACCCAAACTAAGCCTTAGAACACTCCCCCCTTGAAACGGCGGGATAGAAGGTCGGCCGGATGTACGAGCGGACGTGTCAATATCCAAGCGGTTTCATTTCCTGGGGATACCGAGGAGAGAGAGTATTTTTCAAGTTCGACATGGGAAAGTCTTGATAAATTTATTATTGGTGGATGGTGGGATTCGAACCCACGGGCCCCCAAAAAACCACGTCCTGTCGTCGACGCCATTTGTGCAGGAATTAGTGGGGTATTAGTCCGTTTAACCACTTGCAAAAGGTTAACCAATAATTGCTCACCCGAACTAAGCCTTGTGACAACGTGCCGTGCACGTATAATATATCAAGCAGCGTGCGTGTCGTGCAACTCGTTGTTTTGTTGAAGTTCGAGTACATACAGTACCCATCTATCTACGATACCCTGCCCCAGCGGTCGTGTTCGCGGCGTACCAGGGTCGACGATGTAATACGTCAATTTCTTGATGATTTTTTTTTCTGTGAGTTCTACAATGAGATGGGGCGTGATAACATGAAACATGATAACATGATAACATGAGAACATGAAAACATGAGAACATGATAACATGATAACATGATAATATGATAACATGATAACATGATAACAGACCCGGACCTCCCCCTTGCAGGTCTCTATACTATTGATCATATTAATAATAGCACTAATGAATTTCATAATAATAGGGTTCCATGTTGACAACTAACTGACTTGTCTTAGAGAATTCTTGCTATCTATAGTCAGTCACGGGTGGAACAGACCAATATGCGTGGGTGGCGCAAGATCACCGTCCCTTTTTCTTAAACGCACACTGTTAAGGTATTATTGGGGTATTAGTCCGTTTGACCACTTGCAAAAGGTTAACCAATTGCTGACCCAAACTAAGCCTTACAACACTTCTCCCCCCCTGAAACGGCGGGATAGCAGGTCGGCCGGATATACGGGCGGACCTGTCAATATCCAACCGGTTTCATTTCTTGGTTATACCGGGGAGAGTGTTTTTCAAGTTCGACATGGGTACAGTCTGAAAATGTTTATTATTATTGTGGATGGTGGGATTTGAACCCACGACCCCAAAAAAACATAGTCTGCCGATGACGTCATTTTGTTAAGGTATTAGTGGGGTATTAGTCCGTTTTATCACTTGCAAAAGGTTAACCAATAGCTTACCCAAACTAAGCCTTACAACAACACGCCTTCAGAGGCATGTGAAACTCCTTTATCCCGTATTCACATCGCAGATCTTACGCCTTGCTAGGCTCCCAGTTAAATATCATAACACTAGCCCACCCTGATGAACGGTATATACTAGCCCACCCTAATGAACGGTATATACAAAAACATGGAAGATTCGGAGAAGCACCCGTCTAGAACGTGACTCTCGTTGATGCGGCTCTTCAAAACCCGCTCCCACATCTCTATTCCGTGAGGCTACGAAGACTCAGGACACTAGCTAAAGCACAAAACCGAAAATGGAGAACGGTAAGCCGGGAAAAAGACTACACAAAAACCAGCGGTATGGCGGAATCGACAGACGTGTGATATAGAGCTATCGCTTTCCTCAGATGAACGCGGGGAAAGGGAACAAAGGGAACATAAAAAGAAGGAAAACGATGAACTACCTAAAAAGAAAAATGTGCGAGAACGCTGGGGTCGAAGGGGGATTAGTCAAAAACCTCGCCAGCAAAACCCCGAGTGGTTACAAAAGCGTATCAGAACGCTACGCAAGAAACTCTTCTCGAGCACGGAATGGACATCGTACGTAACCCTGGGGGGACGACGTCGAAACCGGGCGGAGATTCAACGGATCACTCCCCCGACGAAGATTGAGCCAAAAGTCTGGCGAAACGGATATCCCCAAAGATCCAGAACCCAAGGCCGGGAAAACAGGATTCAAATGCTCGAGCGCGTTAGTGGCATGAACGCCAACTAGCCACGTCCGCGCTTCAAGATTAATCTACGCCACTTTGAAGGTCCCGCGAGCAACTGATTACTGTAATGGAGTATCAGTATAGCGGGCTATAGATTCGGTAGGATAACCCGCAGAGTTTCGGTCTATCGACCACAACAATATTCTCTTGAACGGCATGTTCTGAGTAAAGATGATGGCCCGTAGAACCTAGCTAGCTTATTTCACAAGAACGTTCTCGATGATGGAACGTTCCCCTTGGCAGGGTAGACCATAAGTGCAAGAGTTCCTCGCCGTAAGTAGAATGAACCGTATAATAAATAGTATAATGAATAGTATAATGGATAGCATAACGAATAGTACAGCGAATAGTATAATGAAGAGTATAATGAATAGTATAATGGTTAGCAATGAGAACGGTCGTCGAACGTTCCATAGAGGGTTTAAGAAAGAAGCTAGTTCCGGGGTGAAGCGAACTCTGCGTGAGTCTCACCCTCAAGCTCTCACTAATTTCCTGTCTCCTCGAGCTTCTCATAGGTCCACGCCAATCATTTAAAATGTACCAGAAGAAACCGGTGATGTCTCCAAGCGAAACTGATACTCCTGCGTCCCTTCCCTCACTCCCTCACATCACACAGCACGCCACACGCACCGACGTCATATTACATTTGGCGCCGTCGGAAGGACTCGTGTATTATTCGTATTTGGGTTCCGGTAGCCTTTGCCGTTCCGCAAGACCACCGGATTGTCGGTTATCATTTTCCTGCTACGGTTGATCCCCTGGAACTGTGCTCAGGTTCCCGTGAACTTCCCCAATCACGGTGGCAATTACGCTCCCCCTTTTTATGTGTATTTTCGCTTGTTTTTTTTGTGAACGTTTTGTGATGCCTTTCTACCGTATACGACGCGTCCCCCGGCCCCCTGTAGGCAATACATTGACATGCTAACTCTATCGCCCCGCGCTGCTGGCCTATTCTGTGTCGGGCGAATTAGGTCGATCTACTCGTCGTGTATCTTCTTGGCTACCCTGAATTTCTGTTTGTGTTGGTTGAGTTACCTTGCTACGTTTGCCTGTATTGTTCCCACCGCAAACAGGTCTCCCAAGGCGCCACGTTGTTCGCTCGACCAAATGGTCCTAGCAGCCCCTTAGTTTTAGCAAGCCTCACGGCAATCTAGCTGCGTTCCTTTCACCTTACGTGCTATTTTCCATTTTCTTCGGGCCTTAGCCACAAGGCTACGCATGATGCCTGCCGGACATACATACCTTCGAATTTTAAGTAACGTTCCCTTTGCGGGCTTTCGAGTGACCGACCCTATTCGGCGAACGACTCCCCGTTTGCCTCCCCCTGGGTCCCACATAGATCGCTCGGGTAATATGTTCGTGTCCTTATAGTTTGTCTTCGCTTTGGTTTCTGTCTTTCTCTTCTACCTTCGCGTCGTTTTCAGGCTTCCTCTTTCATTCCAGCTTCGACTGCTCTTAGACTACTTAAGTTGCCCCATTTTGGGTGTTCTGTCTAAATCTTCCATCTTTGTTGTGGTCTTTCTTTCAGCGATTTGCTCTAATGAATCTAAGGAATATTCCAATCCGTGACGTTGAGGCCTCATTACGAGATGTGGGGGAATCTACAGTCTCATATCTTTGTTTCGAATAGCCGCATCTTCGACCCCCTTTCCAGGTCTTTTAGGATGAACTTTGTCGTCACCGTTCGACCGTCTTGAGGTCTGCATATACGACTTTTCAGGGTGGGCTGGTGTAATAGAGCGTCAGTATAGCGATATATAAATTCGGTCTGATAGCCCCCAGAGTTTTGGTCTATCTACCACAAGAATATTCTCTTGGAGTCGGAATATTCTGAGCAAAGAAGATAGCCCGTAGAACCTAGCTAGCTTATATCACAAGAACGTTCTCGGTGATGGAACGTTCCCCTTGGCAGGATAGACCATAAGACTTAAGTGCAGGAGTTCCTAGCGGTGAGAAGAATGAATAGAATAATGAATAATACTTCGAAGTATAATTTATAATATTAGCTAAGTATAATGAATAGTATAGTATAATGGTTAGCAATGAGAACGGTCGTCGAACGTTCCGTACAGAGTTTGAGAAGAAAGCTAGTTCCGGGGTGAAGCGCACTCTGTGTGAGTTTCACCCTCAAGCTCTCACTCCTTTCCTGTCTCCTCGAGCTTCTCATAGCTCCACGCCAGTAGTAAGAAATTTACAAGAAGAAACCGGTGCTGTCTCCAAGCGAAGGGATGATGCTCCTGCGTCCCTTCCCTCACACCACACGGCACACCACACGGCATACCACACGGCATACCACACGGCACCGACGTTAAATTACGTTATTAATATTATTACCCTCTTCGGACTCCGGAGGAAAAAATGACGAAATGCAGAACACATACTAATAAGAAACGGGGTAATAAACAGGGCAGGCTGAGATTACCGAAAAATAAGAAGATTGGGAACTTTTATATTGAAGTTAGTGTAGAACGCGCCTCTTCCCAATAAGAAACCAAGCCTGGGGTCAGTTTTTATGGTTCTCGTTGTTAGGTGCGTCCTGTACGAGGAACTGAAGATTGATGCTTACAGAACCGACCACAGGGAGCATCCCGGTGTGTGCTAGTGTGTGCTAGTGTGTGTGCTAGTGTGTACGGGGGTGTGGTGGGTAGGGTGTGTGTCGAAAGTGCAAGGAAGGTTAGGAGCAGCTACCTAGATGTAGGTAGAATGGAGGCGTTCTACGGCAGCGTTGGCACGTTCTGGCCACTTTATTTCTGACATACGGGGCACCTTATTTAACTAGACTAAAGAACTACCCTACCCACAATAATAATAGGGTGTTTGCGAACTACCTACTCTATCAACTCTGATGGGGCAGGAGTTGGGTAGTAAGCAAGCATGTACTGGTAATGTTAGTATTCAAACCGACTCACTCATTATACCCCAAGGCCAACCAACCCACGAAAATCAGCGAAAAATTTGGCGTTGGGTTGGACTTGGATTGTGACGTTCGACGGTTTAAATACTTTTGATACTATTGATACTATTAATAAAATATGTTTACGTTTTTCTCTAAGCTGGCCAAGAGAAGTTGGAAACCGCAAACAACCTATTAATAATGCTCTTCGAAGAATCATCATCATGTTTGTTTGTTTGTAATGTTGTTGGAATGATGATACCTCGTAGGCCATGGGGCTGTTCATCGTGTTCAATTCAAGATTAAAGCACGTTTTTTGTTCGACGTCACTTTTTGGTTGAGATGAGATGAGATGAGATGAGTTGAGTTGAGATGAGATGAGATGCGTTGAGATGAGATGATGAGATGAGATGAGATGAGATAAAATGAGATGAGATGAGATGGGATGAGGTGAGATGATGTATGAGATGAAATGAGATGATGTATGGGATGAGATGATGTGTGATGAGATCAACAGCTCAAGTAGGTGAGGAAACCTCATACCTTGTGGTACCATTATTGTAATTATTAGGTATTAAGTACTCCGGAGTAATAATGCACCCCCACCGCACTTCTAATAATACTATTAATACTATTAATACTATTAATACTATTAATATTATTGAACAATACTAGTAGTAGTGCTCTCAGTAGCATGTGTCGGTGCGCGCACAACATGTATATACTATGTGCTGGTACTCTTACTACCGCACGCTCTTCCTATTTCCTATTCACTATTCACTCTTCACTACTACTACGTACAGTACTGCGTATTAACTGTTTATTAATCATTACCAATCAGAAGACTGCGGGCACGAAATCCCTTTCTCTCTACAGCAGTACTGCATTATTACGTTGTAATCCTTTTGGTCCCACGTATGCATACTATACCATACCATGAAAGCCCACAAAAATAATCAATCAATGATATTCGTTTGTGGTACGTATTACCATCGTGTGGGACCGTCTAGTCCACAATTGTCCACGATACACTCGTCGTGGCGTACATCTCCTTACATTGGCATGATGACGTTCGACTTAAAAGCAGCATCTCCTAACCCGGCAGCCCTTGTTGCTTCGTATGGCATGTCGTTATTATGTTATTATTAGTGATAAACCCTTCCTACGGATCACGCTCTAATCAATCGTCGTTTTTACTCACCCTTGTGTTCCCCCTCAGAGGTCTGTTACAACACACCGATGATACCGGTAATCCCCAAGGGGTTCATGGGCGGTTTACACTGCACAATTATTTTTATAAAATGTTAGAGTGACAGCGTATCAATTTGGAACCATGGGTTTGTGTCCCACAGAGTTTTTTTTTTCTTTTTGGGAGTAGCCAACTTTTATTCTCGAATGCCGTATTAATATTAACATAGTAGATAACTAGTAATACTCTGTATTCTTACTCCTTCCGATATTAAAGCGGAGAAAAAACAAAATAAACCGCCTACCATACATATGACAGAGCAGTACAATATATATTATAAAAATTAAAATACACTCCAGCTGTGAGATCGAAGATTTCGTCGAAACTCATCTTTGCAAGCTGTGTGTGATACTCCGATCGCGCGCATTACGGGTTGTGTGTCCTCATTAAGGATATAGGTCGGCGACTCCCCTTACAGCTACAGTGTAGCTATCAGGGTCAACAGGATGATTTTAGTCAGTCTGTGCGCGGAAACTATAAAACCCGTTTCTGAGGGGGACAAAATCTGACAGCTGTGAAGGGAAAGGGGGGGCCTGGTTTTGATCAAAAGCGAGCGGGTTTGGAGGGGGGCGGGGGGGGGGGGGGGGGGGGGGGGGAGGGGCAATTTGTGCATGTAAGCTATAAATCCTTTCGAGGGGATAAATCTGACGGTTTTGGCACCAGTATATTATTGGGGGCGGGGGGGGTGGGGGGGGGGGGGGGTTGGGGCGGGGAGGGGGGGGGGGGCAGCTCGATATGTGCCTGGAAACTATACATTATTTCGAGGGGATAAATGTGACATTTTTGGAAATAATACATCAGTTTATCGTGTATATCCTGGGGTAAGTCGTACGATCAGTGAGTAAAGAGAGGGTGGAGTGTTCGAGGGGGTGGGGTTGGGATGGGTTGGGGGGGGAGGGTGGGGGGTGGGGGCGGGGGTGGGGGGTGGGGGGGGGGAAGGGCTTTAGGTGAGGGGTTTGTTATACGTGTGGTGCTAGGTCTAGGCGAAGGTGCGGGTGATGGGGAAGAATATATATATATTATATTATTATATATTTATATATATTTATTATATATATTATATTATTTATATATTTATATATATTGTTATATTATTATATATAAAATATATAATTATTTATATATTTATATATATTATAATACTATATATATTTATTATAATATAATATTATATATTTTTTTATATAATTTTAAATTATAGTATATTATATTATTATATATATTTTAATTTTTTATTATAATATAATTGCTATTATATATTATATAATTATATTTTTTTTTATTTTTTATATATATATTTTTATATAATATTTTTATATTATATATCAGGCTGGAAGTCCTCGGCATCGCCTCGGTAGCCAGCATCTAGAGAAATCACCATAGAGCCAGCGTATATCGCTTTTTGCGCCCACTCGAAGGCATGAGATCAGATGGAGCATGACCATTCTGACGAGCTCCTCTCACAGGGCTGGCCAAGGGGTTTCGCAGGATCATTTCGGTTCTCTGATACACCACATGGTTCTGGAGATAACGCTTGGTTCTCATTTTAGGCTCCGTTCCCATTTTTCTGAAAACTCTGTATTATAGTGGAAACTACAGTAATAAATTTATGAAATATATACTTCGAAGTATGATGTTAGATCTAGCTCAAAATTCCCTACCTAAAGTAAAAATACCAACACCACCCATTACAGTGGAGAAAAAACAAAACATGTAGACTATGTATATATTTTAAAAACAAAAGAACAGGACCCCTCCCATAAAAAAAACTCACTCACATAGACTTACTTACGAATATTTTGTGCTGAAAGCGCTCGGTTGGTGCTTCCCTGGCATCTCCGAGGTCGGACGGGTCCAGCTTATTACTTGCGGAACGGTCCAGCTGTTCTTTGATGTCTTGCTCCACCTGATTTATGTTTGTTACAAATATATAATATCGATTTTTTCAGAGGATCACTTTTTTTTTCCCGATGACACCCAGATTCGAAGCTTATAAGCGGACAGTCTATCTACTAAATCACAACGTCACATTGATATCTATTTTATTTTTACAAATAAAATTTATAAATAAATACCAGGTACTTGTATCGATTTTTCATGAGGATCACTTTCTTTTTTCTGATGACACCCGAATTTGAACCAGCGAAGGTCAGTGTTATAAACGGACAGTCTATATACTAGACCACAATGTCACAGCAGCAGTGGTATCTACCAGTGAGTACTATTTTTTCATGTGCAACTACTACTGCTGTATGTTAGCGAAACATAGATGTACAACGCAGCTTGCAAAGTTGAGTTTCAACTATTCAATCGGTCGTACTCACAGCTGACGTTTTTCAATTTTTATATAAAATATACGAGTTTACAAGTAATATAAGACTTGAGTATCGATTTTTTCAAGAGGATCACTTTTGTTCCCCGATGACACCTGGATTCAACCAACGAAAACCAGGCTTATAAGCGGACAATCTACTAGACCACAAAGTCACATTGCTACCAATTTTTTTTTCGACAAATGAATATCGATTTTTCATGAGGATGATTTTTTTCGATGGCACCCGGATTCGAACCAGCGAAGGCCACCAGGATTATAAGCGGACAGTCTATGTACTAGACCACAATATGTCACAGCAGCAGTGGTGTATCTACCAGTACTAGTTTTTCACAAACATATAAATAATTTTCTTATGAGGTTCATTTTTTTTTCATGTGACCCCTAGATTCAACCAACAAAAACCAGGCTTATAAATAAGCGGACAGTCTATCTACTATTAATATAATAGAAGACCACAAAGTCACATTGATATCTATTACTTCTTTTGTGAGGATCATTTTCTTTCCCCGATGACACCGGGATTGGAACCAACGAGAAGACCTTAAGGCTTATAGTACATTGTTGAGGTATTAGTGGGGTATTAGTCTGTTTGACCACTTGCAAAAGATTAACCAATAGCTTACCCGAACTAAGCCTTATAACACTCTCTCTCCCTGAAACGGCGGGATAGCAGGTCGGCCGGATATACGGGCGGACCTGTCAACAATATCCAACCAAGCGGTTTCATTTCCTGGGTACACCGGGGAGGGTATTTTTCAAGTTCGACATGGGGAAAGTCTGAAAAAGTTTATTACCAGGTACGTGGATGGTGGGATTTGAACCCACGACACAAAAAAAACATGGTCTGTCGACGACGCCACTTGTTAAGGTGTTATTAATAGTGGGGTATTAGTCTGTTTGACCACTTGCAAAAGGT